>JBAMBR010006019.1:0-16075 GCA_037044475.1 Zaprionus obscuricornis | reverse complement strand
ACAACAGCAACAATAGCTGCTAAAAAATGCACGTGTAAAATATTATTTTAAAAGCGAAACTAATAATAAAAAAAAAATTTTAACATGCACATATCAGGCTTAAAGATAGATAATGCCTAAAGATAAACTTATAAATTCAATCATCTATTTATTATTCTTATGTCATTAATATACATACATATATACTGCATATATATATATATATATATATTCATATTCTCTTGCACTTTGAGCATTGATTATTCATTAATTTTAAATGAATTTCGCATTCAAATGAAAGTTCAATAAATTTTAATAAAACTGTTTCTCCAAATCTTTCTGTGGGGTAAACAACACTTTTAATATTTGATATATTTTATTGTCTTTCGAATTATATAATTTAATTTTTTTTTTTTTTTTTTGTTTTTTTTGTTTCTTTTGTGAATATATATTTATTATACTTATGTTTTCACTCTAATTTATATTCAAAGTATTATGCAGATATTTCTAATACATGTATAGATGTCTGTCTATAAATTTCGTTTTCAATCGCATTAAGAATTTCTAAATAATAGAGAAATCATCGAAAAAAAAAAAAGTGATGATATTTTGTGTTTGTTTTGTTTGATATCACAAACAGTAAATAAAATGTCATTGACTAATTTATACAAATTGTCACAGAATACTTATAATATGATTATATATTTATTATATGTATTTTGATATTTGAAATGTTGAAATTCCTGTTGACCGTATAGGGAAACACACACACACTGAGACCTTGACTCTCTCTCAGAGTTTGATGCTCTAAATTTGTATATTTAAATGGTCAAATTCATAATGAGAATGGGAATGAGAATGAAAAGAAGGTTCAAATCAAATTCTCTTTGTAATTTGTATAAAATGCTTGTCATTATTAATTCATTTGTCTAACACAAAAAAACAAAAAAAACGATGCTAATGCAAGCTTAACTTTTTCTTTTTTTTTTAATTTTTTAAATATTTTGTTGTCTTTATTGATATTTGCAAGTGCATTTCACAGTGTTAATTATTTCCGTTTGTATTTGACTTTTGTGCGACGCATGTAAACAATTTGCCATGAATTAATTAGTTAAATACAAGTTTAATAAACAAAAATAATAAAAACGCGAATGTGCACACGCGTTTTTATCTATTTTTGTCTATTTTACATTTCATTCTATTTAAGTTTTAAATAGTTTTTACTTCCTTAAAACTTATGGAAAGTTGTTTTTTTTTTTAGCGCTGATTTGCAAATGGAAATCCGACTATTTTCGGCCTGTTGAATAGACATACATATATATGTACATATATAATACTTCTCACTTAAGCTTGAAATCTGTAGCATGCGGAAAATAACTTTGATTTCAAGTTATACCCAGTATCCAAAGGATACACAGGGCTGCCTTGAGATATGTTTTGATCTTAGAAAGTATATATGTACATATTCTTGCTCAGTATCAATAGTCGGAACGATTCCTTCTGTCTGTCTGTCTGTTTGAATATCTTAAATTCAGAAACTCTAAGATCTTGAGTCTTTTATAAAAAGTCCTATAAATAAGGGACACTATAAGCACAATAAAAAATTACATCTTTACGTTCTTAAATTTTACTCTGTTCCGGGTATTTTATAGACAAGCACACTCTTACTTTTTTCTTAGTTAATTGAGAAATTTATCATTTTGTTTGTATTCACAATTTGAAGTAATACTAGTATTTCTCAAAAAAAAAAATACAACAACAAAGATAATTCTGTTTTAGCGACTATATATCTGCATTAAGTCATCAAGCAAAGCTTTAGCTTTAGATATACAAAAAAAAAAAAACAAAAACATAATGTGTCAAAAAGCATCAAATATATATTAAATATACTCTGCATGTATATTAAAAAAAAAAATATATATACGAAATGCATAAACAAAAGGTAATTGTAAAAAAAAAAAAAAAAAAAAACCAGAAGCAAGTTGTATGAAAAGTTGGACACAAATGTATTTGTGTGTATGAGTGATAGTCGGTACTGGTCTTTATACTCGTAAAAATTTATCTTAAAAAAAAATATAAAAAAAAAAAATAAAGTTAAGCACAAGTATGAGTATATTCAATTTTTGGCAGTTTTAATGAGCACTTTACTCATTTGCGCCTACCTTTAACTCGTTATAAATCTGTCAACTAAAGAAACAAAATAACCGAAATAACAAATGAAAACTTCTCTGAGAATGGCATTGAGATTGAGAAGGCAAAATGCTGAAGACAACAGCAACAACGTAGACGAAGATGCGACATTGATTGAGTTGTCAAAAAAACAACAAGTAACAAATAATAACAATGAAAATTGTAGTATACAAAATAATATACAACATTATTCTGATCTGACATTGCCTTTTGCCTTACACACACACACACACACACACAATGACATTGTCTTTGCTCAATGCTCATTGCCTTCTCTCTGTTATTGTCTTATTGCTTATTGTCTTCTACTTTAACTTTACATTTGTTGTTGCTTTTATGTGAATATTATGAATACTCCAAGTATTTACTATATACTATATACTATATATAATATTTGTAATTTTCGGTTCGTCTGCAGTGACAAACATTGTGAGACACTGAGCTGAGATTAGTAAGTTATTATGTTAAGCATAGTTACCTTGAGATGAATATTTGGAGTGGGGATGCTGTTTGTTGTACTAACTAGTCTTATTGCTTCAACTATTTAACACTGTTTAATTAGCCACTAAAAAGAAAAAAAAACTTTTGGTTTTACATGAAAAAAAAAACCTTCGCTTTTTTAACTCTTCTTTTTGTTTTGTCCCAAGTTTAAGCTGCACGTGTTAAAGATTTTCGTATTTTATTTTTTATTTATAAAAAAAAAAAAAACTAGCAGAGCGAATATTAATATTTGGTTAGCACTTTGTAACGCGCACAAGAAGGCGTACAGGATCCCACAAAGTTTATATATTCTTCAGCAGCATCAATAGCAGATTTCAATTCTTCATGTATGTTTCTCTGTCGCTCAGTCTGCAGCAGTTTAAACTAATCGCTCAGTTCATTATACATAGTTCTTATGGCCATAAGCTGTATATAAGTCGGAACTGTTCGAATCGGACCAGTTTCTAATATAATTGCCATAGGAAAGATAGGACGAAAAAATCTATTTTTTTCTTTGTTTTTTTTAAGCTATCTGACTGACACTTACAGGATTTTGAGTTTAGTGGTAAAATACGGTAAAATATCCGCATTAATCGTGGTACCTGGTACCCTTTTGCAGTTAAAAAACGAATAACCGAACGTAATTCACAATCGTACTGCTGAAAAAAGTATTCTTGGCCACCAAAACCAATTCCGCTCCTATCGGTAGAATCTACACTGAAACTATGTTCAGCTAGATTCCGCTAGGTGGCGTCTGAGAGAAACGTATAATATAACTTTATAATATAGCTACCATAGGAAGAATCAATCAAAAATGGAATCCTTGTATGAAAAACATTTTGTTTGTGTAGCTATACGGCTACAGTATCTTACAGTATCTAAATTTAGTGACGACTTAAACATGACGATTATATTTAGCGCAAATTTGACCATTATATAATATAGCTACCATAGGAAGAAATAATCAAAAATTGAGTTTTTATAAGAAAAACTATTTTGTTTGTTAAGATATACGGTTGAAACTTACAGAATCTAAATTTAATGAGAACTTATACATTTCCATTATATTTAGTACAAAACGGATTACTATATAATATAGCTGTCATAGGATCAATCGTTTGTAAATTGACTTTATGTGTTTGCTTAAGCTTTCATTAAAGCTTACGACGGTAGCAAATCTTCAATACTTTGAAGATAATTTTATTTTCGTATTTTCCGTAGCCTTGAGATTGTTTAACTACTTACACGTTTTATAATTCAATAGCAAGTATTACTATTTTTTTTTAATTTTTTTTAATATATATACTTATAGCTAGTTATTGCTACTTAAAAATGCTTTGTGTATGATTGCAAATGTCTTTATGTTAATTGCATTTATTTATTACTTAGAAATTACTAGATATTAACTACAAATTTTTATATTGATGATAATAGTAAAAGTGTTTGCAGCATACCCTGTAATTATCTTTTGCTGTTGAATATACTTTTGTGTCGATTTCTAATTATCTAAGTAATCAATATGACTAGTAGTTACGATTATTATATAAGAATTGTCTATCGATATGAGACTTCCGTTAGACACTCTAATTACTGAACACAGAATGAATACAGAATTTTTGACTAATAACTTTACGTTGTTTTGTTACTAGTCTTGTAACAAGCTTATTAAATTTACAGTACAAGGACATGCAGTGGATATTGTATAGTATGTATGAATGTACAAATTACATGTCGAACAATATCAAATGGGTAGTATGTCCGCCTGTCTGTCCAATCAGTCTTTAACTGTTCATATATACATATGTATGTATGTTTGTATGTATATCCGGTTAGTATGTTTTCACAAAACAATTCAGTTTTTAGCAATTTGGCTGCTTTGGCAGTTCGACAGCAGCTAAACAATAAGTCGACCAATATTTGAGAGCTGAAGGTCCACTACAGTGTGCAAATATGTATCTTGTGGATATATTGGAAGACACAGCACATACATATGTATATGTACATATATATGTATATATACCATATGTACATATTGTACCTGTAGTCGTACTCGTACTCATATTCGCACGAACGACTGGCAAAGTGTACGTTGTGCGTATTTGAGATCGATATTGCGTTTATTATTATTATTATTTTTTTTTATTTCTTTATTTTAACTATACATATATATATATATTTTTTTTTTCTTGTTCTTTTGTTTATCTATTTTTCTGGTTTGTTCAGGTAAATAAACTAGTAAAAAAAAAAAAAAATTCTTGCGCCTTCTGATGTGTATTAACTTTTACTTGAACTATTCTTAAATGCTTAAGAAGAACAAAAAAAAAAAATATATTAAAATAATTTACTTAAAATTTTTTTTAAGGTGTGTCGCAAATACAATAAAAATTATTAAAAAATTCTAAACGATAGTTGCGATATTTGTACAAGTAACGATGAGTATAAATTTCTTACAAATTTTAAGATTTTGTTTATTAAAAATTCACAAAATCATGTTGAATATCAATGTATAAGGTCAAGTGGTCAGTATATTGACGGGTTGACTGTGCACATATCATCAATAAAAAAAAAAAAAAATTGTTGTTGTCTATAAAAGCGCAAAGCAGAGAATGTTTTTTTTTTTTTTTTTAGATCTATGCGATTATATTTACTTGGCAATTGCGAAATCGTAACGCTTGAGCGCATTTTATTTTATTATTATTTTATTTTTTTTTTTTCAAATATATTTGTGTGTGTGCGACGCAACTTTAGATGTTTGCAGTTGATGTCCGGCAATTGGGCAAACAGCAGCTGGCCCATTTTTGGGCGTGTCTCTTAAATAACTAGATATACATACATATGTATGGTATATAGAAGTATATACAGATACATATATACATATATATATGTATATGTTTATGTTTGTTGTAGATACTTAAGCCAGTTAGTACATATGCTTCGACATTGTGTTTCTCATTATCATTAGGCAAGGCTTTTTGGCCAAAATTTCACGCGTTCATTGAAAAAACTTAGAACTAGTTTCATCTTGTCGTCTTCCGTCTTATTTTTTAATGCTTTTGATGGCTCAACTTTGATTATACTAACTGACAAAGTATTTTCAGCTTTTACTTAAACACTCTCTCTCTCTCTCTCTCTCTCTCTCTCACTCACTGTCTTTCTTGGCCTTTCTACACATTGTATTTCGGTCTCTCAGAGTCTCAGGCATTAATGAGCGAGCAATGGGAAAGTGCGTAAAGCGTGCAGCGTTTGTTGTATGCGCTATGCTACATGCTGGCCTTTCAGCACTTTGGGGTCAGGTGTTTGGTGTTTAGCCAACTTAATCATTATCATTACCACACATTAGCTAACTGAGCCTTCAATTTGAAAGGTGTCTTTTGGCGTTAGCCATGTTGTCGATGTTGTCTTTCAATTGTCTTTATTTTTTTATTTTTTTTTTGGTGATCATTGTGTAATTGTGCAAATGCCGCTGCCTATGCCATTGCCACTGTCACAGCCAGTGCGAGAGCGAAAGAGTCAGAGCCCCTTGCCCCAGATGAAAAGCCAGACTTTGACATTAATTTAAATAAGTTTCGTTTGTTTTAAGCCGTCATCGACGTTGCCTTCTTCGTCGTTTCTTGACATTTAAATTTTTTTTTTTTTTTTTTTTTGTCTTTTGGCGTTTGGCTTTTGTTTACAGCTGTGTTGCATACATAATTCAATTTATAGTCATCTGTCATTATAGTGTTGGCTAAGCTCAACAGTTCGCCCATAACAGTAAACTGCACTCTCAATAATCAGTCTTTTTTTTAATGAATGCCTTGACGCTATTCATTTCACTTGGCAAGTGCATATAAAAAAAAAAACCACCATCTGTATAACTAACTAACTTCCCATGCGTCTGATTATATAGAAAGTCTATATAGACATATGTACATCCACACATACATTCAGTATATGATTGCAATGTCTGCTTGCAACATTAAGCTGATTACATTTCTACAAGCATTGTGAAAGCTTTTTGCAGCTAAACTTAACATTTCTCATAATCTACTAAGAGATAACTTACTTAAAGTAAAGTGTAACTAACCCGAAAAAAAAAATACAATTTTTTATATCAGATTTAGACGAAAACTATTGCATAAAACTAGTGTTGAAACTATCTGATAATAAGTTTAAATTGAACACATGCTAGTATACTAGTATTAGTAATTGTGCTACTAGTATATGTTATAAACCATAGACAACTGATATTTTTCCTATTTAAACTTAAATATTTATGAAGCAATTCTAAATTCCTGCTACTAGAAAAAGCTTAAAGAAAAAAACAAGAAAATAAATTTAGTTTCAGACTGTCGAAGATTTCATACTCTTGCAGACTATAACAAGTAAGGAAGGCTACAGTCGGGTGCACCCGACAGTAAAATACCCTGTACCCTTATTTTATTATTTTATTTATTTAATATGTTTATAAAAAACAAACATACACATGTATTTATGTATGTACATATGTATGTATGTATATTGTTCGTAATACGTCATTCTGCAAACGGATCATTATCTTGTGCAAAGCAAAAACAATGTGAGATTTGCACTCTCCCACCCCAACCCTTTTCGAACAACAAATTTGACCGTTTGAAGTTGTATACAAACATACATACATATTCACTCTCATAAATATATATGTATGTACATATGCATACAAATTTTAAGAAATAGTGCATGTGCTTCGCACTCGCCTTGTTCACACTTGCTGTCCTATTCTCTTTCGTGCACGTGTGTGCGAATACATACCGCTTTCTGATCAGCATTCTCCCAACCTCTCCTTCCCTCATCCACAAGCTTGCGCTCTTTACTTGCAGTAAGTCTGCACACAGTGATACATTTACATGTGTATGTGTGCGGGTTTGTATATGTACACATAGACAGCTCTTGATGACGCATGCTTGCCCACGCTAAGTTAACGTATATTTTGTGAAAATTAATTGTTTAATAACTTTTTTGTTTCTTAATCAATCGATACCATTTTTTCAGGACTGTTTTATATTGATGCTTAAATGTTCCCTTCCATTACAAGTCTCTAGTGCTTATAGAAGCTGAGATATGAAACGGGGCGTGGCATCCAAAGTTTGTAATAAACTCGATCGAATTATGCTATATGAGAACCTACATACCAAATTTGGTGTACAGGGTATAAAAATAACTCTTTTATATATAGAGATTCGATTTTTAATCGATTGTTTGTATGACAGCTATATGATATAGTTGTCCGATTTGATTCAAAATTGAAAGACATTTATAAGTCTTCACTAAACGTAAACTTTGTAAATTTCAGCTTAATAACTGAACAAACAAAAAAATCATTGATCAAAAATTTCCTATGTTAGCTACAGTATGTCAAGAAAGTGTTTTGACATTGTAAAAAGACAAAATTTTTTGATTTGCTTTGGCTAAAAAACATACTTCTTGTTGGTTTTAATTTTTTTTTTAATTTTGTGTGATTAATTATAGTTTTTATTATCTATATTTCCTATGTTAGCTATATGTTATAGTTTTTTGATCAGTACGATTCCGACTTATATACAGCTTATGGTCATAGGAATTATGTATGCCAAGTTGCATAGAATTTGAGAGATTAGTTTGCATTACACAAATGATATACTATAAACTTTATGGGTCCTACTTTTGGACATTACAAACTCCAGGCAAAAATGATTATATTCACTTCAAGAGTATAAAAACGCTATTGTCTATGAATGGTTTTATTTTTTTATAAACAAGTTAATCAACAATAAACTTGTAACTAGAACATTTTTTTTTTTATTATTATTTATTGATTTATTTTTTTCATATAAGCAAAAAGCAATCGTAAGTTTGACTGTTATATGATTTATACATAGATATTATATGATTACACAATGAAAACCTTTGAAAGTGCAACTAACGCTTGGCTAAGAATACGCTAACTGAAATAATAATAATAACCAATGCTACAGATTGGAATTACAACATTTTAAAAATAAATATATATATATATATATATATATATATATATATATTATTTTTTTTTATGCTAGTATTTACATATAAAATTCATTAGTTTGATTTTGACATAAATAAAGAAATATATTTATATATACAGACATAGGTTATAATAGATATTTATATATTTGTATTGATTTTTTGGCGAAAACAAAGTCAATTGTTGGCCTCTGGCACGCCCCACTGTATCGGCATTACTGGGGCGTTGCATGTACGCGTTTGTTGTACCAAAAGAGCCTAAAAAAAAAAAAAAATAACAACAATGTAAATTTTGCTATATGTTAAAATTGTAATTGTTTATTGTCAGCACGCTAGCCAATGGCGCCCACCCTTGACTTAATTATTTGGACTGCACTGTAATGGCATGGTTAGGCTTTGGCATCGTTTTTGCCTGACCGTGGCGCATGCGCAGCATACAAAGGTTACAACAATTTTTGGTTGGTTAGTAGTAGTAAATGGACATGCATGTAGTATATCGTATATGTAGCTTTAGATGTAGGTATAGGCTGCGCCCTAAAAACATTGACCTACGAGGCTACAAGTTACATACATACATACATATATATGCCAGCTCATTAGGATAATTCAATTATGTTTATGATTACAATTGTAATTAAGCTTTATAACACTAATTAATGTCAGTATGAACGCCTACAAGCTTTTAACATTTAGCTTTTAGCTTATGCAATGCATTTTAGTCGCTGTTTTATAAAGTTAGAGTTTAACTAAATAAATAACATAACTTGTTGGCTGCTGCTGCTTAGGTTAATTTTAATTGAGACTGCAGCGCAGCTAAAAAAAAAACAAAAAAAAAAGAAAAAAATTGTATTGCGCAGGCGTCGACTGTCGACTGGCGTCACAATTCCCGTTTGCTTGTTTGAGCAACCGCTGCGCAGCTAGCGTCGCTGTTAATGACGCTGTTGAGCGACGTCGTCGCTGACGCTAACGTTGACGTTGACGTTAACGTTGACGTTGATAATGGGGCTTAATTTACGAAATTTATTAATCGATTTATATGCACCGGCACAAGCACAAGCAAAAGCGATCGTAGCAACAACAATAACAACAACGACTATAGAGTCAGGCAATTTCTTTAACGCACAAATTGAGACACAGACACACACACACACACGCATACAGTCACAAATGCAGAAATACTTAGAAATATGCGTGTATATGTTACGTGTGTGTATGCGGGCTCAAGGTGAGATGTAAATTGTGTGTGTGTGTGTGTGTGTGTATGTGTGTGTCTGCGTGTTTGTTTGGTTAACATTAACCGTTAGCGTTAGTGCCATGATGATGACACAATGAAGACAACAACAGCAGCAACAAATCATTGAGCGCTTGACACGTTTAGTTTTGACATTGTCATGCCAAAGGCAAAGAATATTGGCCATAGGCCAGCCTACACAATGTCTACACCTCCCTCTCTTCATCTCTCTATCTCTTCCACTCCGTCTCTCTTTTTCGCTCTCTTGACTCTTTCACTCGACCCACTCAAGCGTCACCTGTCGCAATGTCATGAAAAAAAAACATTTGCGCATGCGCATCGATTTTAATTTTTTTTTTCTGTTTTTTTTTTTTATTATTACAAATATTTTAGTTTGTGCGTCTATTTGATATTTGTCTCTGTGTATGTGTTTTTTTTTTAAAGTGCGTAGTGCGTTGCTGACCGCTTGGCTTGCTTTGTATTTTATTTATTGTGTAATTGTGTAATAAATACAATATTAATTGCTTATTACAAATATTTTTCTTGATCTGTTCCACTGTCATTTATTATTATTATTATTATTATTATTTTACGCTACGCCTACTGCAGCAGTAGTCAAAGATTTTTTTTTATTTTTTTATATTTATATGCAAAAGTTGACAAGTTGAACGCGAACATTAGCTAATAAGCTAATTAGCTTAAGCAGCGTTAGCTTATAACTGATTTTTACTGCAGCTGTGCAGCAGCAACTGTTTGTATTGCTTTATGACTTTGCGAAGATTGTAAAGTTTATTTATTTTTTATTTTTTTTTTAACACAAAAAAATGTTAATGGCTTAACGCCAGTGAAGGAATTGTGAAAAATCAACAAAAAGTCAATTATATTTGCTATAAAATTATTTCTAATAAAAATTCTCAATTTCAATTTCAAATTTCTTTTTGCATTTTGCACTTGATTTTATTGAAAGCTTTATCGTACATATAGCAATTTTCGTATATCTGCACATAATCCATATTCAATTCGTATGCATAGTTATAATCGGATCAGGATTTTGGCAATTTTTATGTCTATTTCAGTTTTTGCAGTGCTAGCAGCAGCAGCAAAAATAAAAATATGAAACAAAGTTCAGTTACTAAATGGGGTAAAAATCATTTCCGGTTCATTTCCGCACACCTCATTCTAAGGTGCGGTCGTTCAAATGGACAAACGCACACACACACACACACACACACATAAACACACACACAGAAATATGGCAAAGCAAGCCATGTCCTAGTACAAGCCAAAGGGGTTGCTTTAACTACAAATTGAGGAACATAATAAAACAAAACAACAAAAAACAGCAACGAAAATAACGTTTAAAAAACAACTAGAGCTAAGAAAGCAACAATAGCAACAACAACAGCAACAACAACAACAACAACAATAGCAACAGTGAACTGTAAGCGCCAGGCCTCTCTCAACTTGGATGACATAATGCCAAGTGTAGTATATATTTATCTACACACACACACACACACACATGCATAAATGTACTATATATGTATATATATATATGTATGCATGTGTATTTGCAACGTTGTTGTTGTTGCTGCTGTTGTTGTTATTGCTATTGTTATTGTTGTAGTTGTAAATGCTTACTACGTCGGCTTACGAGTTACTCATATTTATTTTGCGGCATGTGCGTTTCGAGATCTAAAAAAAAAAAATAATAAAAATACAGGCGACAACCCTCGGCAAAAGCAACAAAAGCAAGAAATAAGAAAAAAAAAAAAAAAACAGTTCATATCCCATGGATATATGCTGACAAAGAGAGCACGAACGCCTTATCAAAACAGCAGGCAGTTACTTGGGGAGAGGGCGACGACACACACACATACATAGAGCGAGAGCGAGAAAGAACGCAAGAGAGAGAGAGAGAGAGTATAAGTGTGGCAAAGAGCGTTAGCAAAGAGAGAAAGTAAGAGAGAGGTCGTGCAAGAAAGAGTGAGTGTATATATATATATATGTGTGTGTGTGTGTATGTGTACAGCCGGTTGGCAGCCGGCCTTTTGCGCACATCTATATGTAGATGTACATGCATATCTACATGTATGTACGTTCACATCCGAATTTGTGCCTGTCGTTTGCGCTGGTTAAATGTATCTAACACATATACATACATGAGAGCACTCACAATGTAGTTGTATTTGTGTGTGTGTGTGTGTTATGGCAATGTGTATGTGTAGTTGTAAATGTTAGCATGTTGGCGCGTGACGCAACGTGTAGCAAACGCGAATGTTGCCAGCGGCAATACAACTTCTTCCTCTTCTTAATCGTCATCATCATCGTCATCATCAGCTCCGGCTGCCGCCACTGCTATGCTTGTCGTTTGGCCACTGTGATATGCCGTTCCCGTTGCTCTGCTTCTTGCCAATTGCCAGCCACACAAGATACAGATACATAGTATCTACATAGCACCTGGCGGCACTCAGCAGTAGTAGCAGTAGCAGTAGCAGTAGCAATAGCAGCCGAATGAGTACTCGATATTGAGTACATTAAATAAGTTCACATTAGTACTCGAAATACTCTCTCTCTCTCTCTCTCTCTCTCTCTCTCTCTCTCTCTCTCTCTCTCTCTCTATCTCTCTTTTTGCATTTACAGCGCGCGCTCACTCTCTCTTTCTCTCTCGCTCTCTCTTTTGTTAGCTTTGCACGCCGCATTCACATTTCTCGGTGGTTCGTTCGTTCTTCGCCCAAGTCGTATGCCTCAGTTTGCATTTCGCTTTGGGTTGTGTCTCGTCTGTTTCGCATTTGGGTCACAGGCCAGTCAAAAAAAAAAATATAAAAAAAAAATAAATTAAAGAGAAAAACAAAATTAAATAAGAATTATATTAATAATAATAATAATAAATTCAAATTGGAATTAAAATTGTTATACACATAAAAAAAAAAACGCAATATAAAAAAGAAAAAATAATAAAATAGAATTCCTAGGCTGCCTGCCCCAAACTGCTGCAACGATAACACCAAACAAAAATAAAAAAAATAAATTATAAAAAAAACTCAAGTTTATTTCCTAAATAAATAACAATAATAAAAATGTAAGAAAAAAATAAATAAAAAAAATTATATATATATAGATACATACATATATGTATATAATTTTCAATTACACGTGACTTGACGTACAGTTATATTTATTAGTTAATAATACAGTTTCTCCCGCATTCTATTATAAAAAATAAAATGCCTTTCGTCTCTCAATCCTCGTCTCGTGCCGCAAATAGTTTAAGTTTCAAAAATTCGCGATGCATTTAGATGCAAAACTGTAAATCAGACAACAACGAGACAACAACAATAAAATAAAAAAAAATACGTTCAAGTGTCAGTTTCCGCAGCAGCAACAACTGCAACAACAACAACAACAACAACAACAACAACGACAAAACAGAACAAAATTGAGCGTTTAATCTGTGAATCTATCTCGGATAAATAAATACAACAGAAATTAATACACCGCACTGCCTCGCCTCTTATTTGCTTTATGCTGTTGCAGCAACTGTCATATTGCAACAACAACAACAACAATAACAACAATAACAACAACTACATACATATTTATTACAACTCGTTTAGCTAAATGCATAACATATTAGTAGATAACGGCGTCGGGTCATGATGCGCTCAATTAGCTTGCGCCTAATCCCTTAACCCTCGCACCTCGCGCCTTCTCACTGTCTCTCTATAAGCGACCCTGCACTCGTTGAACGTTAATTGAGCTCACCTCCCCTCCACCCCATATATACATACATATATGTACATGTTGTATGTTGTTTGTACGCTGGCATTTCCCAATGGTCGTTAGCGTTCTCGATCGAATGAAATGCTCGCATTGTCACCTTTTACTTATCAGTTTTTGGCCAGCGATTTAGGCAGACAATTAATCAACAAAGATAACACCACAAAAAATGTAAAAAAAAAAAAAATAACAACAGCAACACAGCAGTAACTAAACTCAACGACAACAACAACAACAACATCCGCAGACAGTGCACGTTTTGTGTTCATGTGTGTGGCATTGGAAGATATGACATAATTCCAAGACATTCACTTGCCTCAAAATATAAAATAAATTACAACAAAAAGAAAAATACACATACACATTCACTGACACACACATACGCATGCACATACCAAACGAAAAAAAAAATTTAATAAAATAAAACAGCACCCAAAAAAAAAAAAAAGAGTGCGCTCTCTTTCACTGATGAAATGAAAAAAAAATAATAATGTAAAGAGAGCAAGTAAAGAGTACTTCAGGTGCGCATCGACCAATGATCCGAATACGAACACGAAGATGAAGACGAAGACAACAGCAACAACAACAACAGCAACGACGACAACAGCTTTAACATCGTCAACGTTGACGACCCCCTCAACAAGTCATAATCAGAGTCAAATCTTTTGTCGTTTCTTTTATTATTTTTTTTATTCTTTTATTTTTTTTTTGCGATTGCAACGCTTAATTTAATCTGTCTAGCGGAAATGTGTGACACTCCCCACACCACACACCATACTATCTATTTAAATAGACTTGCAAAATTCACCGCAGCCGCACCATCACCACGCGTTAGACTAAAGCTTAACTAAAAACGAAAAAAAAAACCCTTTTGACATACGTCTAACCCCCCGCACAAAAATCTTAATAGAAATGCATGCCGGCGCTGTGCGTCTACTTCTTCTTCTTCTTGCATATGCATACAGAGATAAGCGACTCACTATACAAATACATACATATGTACATATGTATGCATGTACAAACTAGCGCGTGTGTTTGTGAATATTTAAATTATTCGCGGGGGTTAGAAAACCAAAAAAAGAAAAATAAATAAATAAAAATTGATTATTTATTACGAAATTGCATTCTGCGCTGGCGACCCAATAAATTTATGTATATATATGTACGCATATTTATATACTATATACACGCATACATACACATACACTTATGCATGCATAATAGATAAACAACAAAAAAAAAAACATAAAAAAAATTAGGTGATTGCGACAAAAGCCCGCGCCGCACGTCTTAAATTCCATTTCATCAAGTTTACCTGTTTACATTGTCTCTTTCGTTGCTGTTGTTGCTTTTGCTGCTGCTATTTCTGCTGCTGCTGTTTCTGTTGTTTTTGTTGTTATTTGCTTTGGCGACACACATTGCTGTTTTGACCATGAATTCGATTTTAATGCAAAACTCCCAAAAAAAAAAAACGTGAAATTTTGTGTTTTCGGGAAAGAGAAAAAAAAAAAGAAACGAAAACAAAAAAAAAACCCAATGAGCCTTTACATGTGTTTGTGTATTTCGAGTATTTGTCAGAGTGTGTTTGTGTGTGTGTGTGTGTATGTGTAAAAATGCCGTAATAATTAATTGATCGACAAGTGCGCTGCTTTGGTTTGGTATGCGTTGCGTTGCGTCGTGTCGTGTTGTATCGTGTCGTGTCGTGTGTTTTCTTGCGTTGCTAAAACGACATCGAAATCGATCTCAACGCCTCTGCCTCTGCCGCTGTCAAAGTCTCCGTCGCTCTCACTGGCTATCGGACTGGTGCTGGTGCTGAAGTTGACGCTTGCGAATGTTTTTGGTCTTTTTTTTCGGTTTTTTTCTTTTTTTTTTTTTGGTTGTTTTTGGGGGCCCTTGCAACATCACGCCCGTGCCTGAGCCCGAGCCAGAGCCAAAGCTAAGCAGTATTTAAGCTTGCGACAGCGCTGTATGCGCCGCTGCCAACATATGCACCTGTCGTTGATATATTTGCTGCTGTTGCTGCTGTTGGGCGCGCCAATGCATTGCAATTTACATTTCAATAGACGTTATTTAAATTATCTATGTAAATAAATTTGACAAAAATAAAACAAAACATTAAAAAAAAAAAAAACGCCTACACACACACAAACGCACACGCGTACGCATACGCATACACATATTATTGCATTAAAATAATCAGTGTTTAATAATTTGAAATCAAAAACTCAACAACAATATCAACAACAATAAAAGCAACAGCAATGAAAAATCATCGGATTCGTCGACAACGCAACGTTCGCATTGGCAGCGCAGCAAGCTTAGCTCAGTGCGCTCATTTCGCGACTGTGACTGAGTTGGTGACGACGGCCAACGACGCTGACAGCGACTGTGACAGCGACAGAGGCAGAGACTTGAACAGTG
>JBAMBR010006018.1:0-39271 GCA_037044475.1 Zaprionus obscuricornis | reverse complement strand
ACATACACATACACATACAGATACAGATACAGATACAGATACATATATATCTATATAGATAAATCCGAAAAAAAAGAGTCGGAAGAGCTACAATATATGCGCAGCACTTTATACCAAAAAAAAAAAAAAAATAAAAAAAAATATATATCTAATTTTTACAAGGTAGAAAAGCGCTTATTTTGCTTATCGATATACATTTATCGATAAGCATTTTGAGTATTAAGTGAGAGATCGATTTACTATCTTTCAATTACATATTTATGTGTTATCGATAACTGCATATCGATATATGTATAATCGATATTTATTTAGCATTTTGCTTATATAATTTGTTTCTTTGCTTTAACTAGCACAGTGTATTATCGAAAACTATTTATCGATAAATTATCGATATCGGTTTATCGATAAATTATCGATATCGGTTAATCGATAAATTATCGGTTTATCGATAAATTATCGATATCGATATTATCGATAAATTATCGATATCGGTTAATCGATAAATTATCGATTTCGATGTTATCGATAAATAATCAATGCCAATCTATCGATGACTATATATCGATAAATAATCGATAAACTCCCTATAACTATATATATATATATATCGATAAATAATCGATATCGATTTTATCGATAAGTTATCAATATCGATGTTATCGATGAACACCCGATGACTATATATTGATAATTAATCGATATGTAAACGATAAACTCCCTATGGTTATATATACATATATCGATAAATAATCGATATGTAATCGATAGATAATAACAATTCATAAACAATTACTCATGTGTTATCAATAACATTTATCGATACTATTAACATTGAATTTCTTGCTTATTTACATAAGCTTCAAAGTTCATCTCTGCCACTGCTACTGCTTCATCATCTTCATCTTCGTCTTCATCTTCATCTTCCTTTCTTCTTGGCCATTTGGCCTCGACAATCGATACACTCGACATACAAACGACAAGTCAAAATGCAACAACAGAAACTAATTGCAGATCACAAACAATGTCTAGACGAAACACATCTGTGTGCTAGCGAAAGAGAGAAAGGGAATGAAAGAAAGAGAGAGAGAGAGAGAGAGAAAAAGAGAGATAGAGAGAAAAATACATTGCCTACGGCTCGTGGCCATGTCAAACAACAATCAATTCAAGTGCAGCAACAACAGCAACTATGAAAATGCAAGTAAAATTAAGCATGCACGACTGTAAAATACCCTGCAAGAGTTGCCAAAGAGGGAATGCCAGAGAGTGTGTGTGTGTGAGAGAGAGAGAGAGAGAAACTGTTAAGCTGATGACAAGCAAATATTGTTTACATGTCTGTACAAAAAGTATATACCCCACTTGTCAAATATATGCAGGGTATTTATATACATATAACAATGCATTGGCGTTTTTATTGCAAAATGTGTGGCGCTCGCTGTTGCAATTTGAAGGTTTTGGTTGTAACAGCAGCAAGCAACAATTGTTGCACACATAAAGCGAGAGAGAGAGAGAGAGAGAGAGAGAGAGAGAGAGAGATATATAAAGATCACATTTCTTAGACATCGTCAAGATCGAAACGGATGAGAGAAGATCGACAAGAAGGCAAACGAATATGTGCTAGCGCGCGTACTATGTAAAAGTTCGATAGGTTCCTTTTATGTCTTTTTATTTTTTTTTTTCTTTTGCTATTTATAGATCAACGGACCAACTGCTCCGCTCAACGTGTGCCGTCCAAGCAAGCAAGCGAGCAGCCTTGCAACACACACACATTTAATGCCTTGCTCCAGTTCGTGCCATACGCTCTACCTCTCTCTCTCTCTCTCTTCCTCTCTATCTTTGTCTTTGACTTGCTGAGAGTTGCACAATTGTCGCTTGCTAATAGATCGTTGCAATAATGTAATGGACGCAACACAACTTGCTTTTGCCTCACTGGCGTTGCAACAAGCAACTATGGTAACTTCGCCTTCACTATGGCTATGGCTATGGCTATGGCATGCTCTATGGCATATGCTACATACAACATGCTACATGCTACATGCTGCATGCTGCATGCTGCACATCTATAACGCTATATAGCTATAGCTGTTTCCCCCACATATGGCGCGACCAGGGCCATGACTTGGTTTTAAATTTAGTTCGCTTCCTGCTTCTGGCACTTGAGAACAGAAAATGGAAATGCAAGCGTTGCGCACTATCGAACAAATTTTCACATTTTTTAACAAAATTTTTTCCATATATTACAAATTTCTTTAAGCTAAATTGTATTTTGAAATTTTTAGAAATTTGTTGAAACTAAAACTAAAAAAACAAAAAAAAAAGAAAAATTAAATTTAAAATTTTTGAAAAATGAATATAAAATAATTTTAAAAAAAATTTGCTTAAATAAATGCAGTTTTACAAAAAAAAAAAAAATTAAGTATAAAATATTTGAAATTTTAGAAATTAAAAAAAAAATTTTTTTGAAATTGAAAATAAAAAAAAAATTATTAAAATCTTACATTTTTTGAAATTTTACTAATATTTATTTCTAATGGAAATATGCAAAAAAAAAGGTTTTCAAAAATTTTCAAAAATTGAAATTCAAAATATTGTAATTTTCAATATAAAATAATTAAAAAATTTGTTTAAATAAATGAAGTTTTACAAAACAAAAAAAAAAATTTAAAAAAAAGATGAAGTATTAAATATTTGAAATTTTAGAAATTAAAATTAAAAAATTTTTTGAAATTGAAAATAAAAAAACAATGTATTAAAATCTTACATTTTTTGAAATTTTACTAATATTAATTTATAATGGAAATAAACAAAAAAGAAAAAAATCAAAAATGAATTCAAAATGTTGAAAATTTTTCGAAAATTTAAAAAACATTTTAATTTATATTTTTTGAAATTTTACTAATATTTCCATTATAAATAAATATTAGTAAAATTTAAAAAAATTTAAGATTTTAATAATTTTTTTTTTATTTTCAATTTCAAAAATTTTTTAATTTTAATTTCTAAAATTTCAAATATTTTATACTTCATCTTTTTTTTGATTTTTTTTTTTGGTTTGTAAAACTTCATTTATTTAAACAAATTTTTTAATTATTTTATATTGAAAATTATAATATTTTGAATTTCAATTTTTGAAAACCTTTTTTTTTTGCATATTATAAATAAATATTAGTAAAATTTCAATAATTTTAGTTTTAAATTCAAAAAAAAAAAAAATTTTAAATTTTCAAAAATTTTCAATATTTTGAATTTCAATTTTTTTTTAGCATATTTCCATTATAAATAAATATTAGTAAAATTTCAAAAATTATAGTTTTAAATTAAAACTTGTTTTTTTAAATTTTCGAAAAATTTTCAATATTTTGAATTCCCATTTTTTTTTTTTTTCTTTTTTGTTTATTTCCATTATAAATTAATATTAGTAAAATTTCAAAAAATGTAAGATTTTAATACATGTTTTTTATTTTCAATTTCAAAAAATTTTTTAATTTTAATTTCTAAAATTTCAAATATTTAATACTTCATCTTTTTTTTAAATTTTTTTTTTTGTTTTGTAAAACTTCATTTATTTAAACAAATTTTTTAATTATTTTATATTGAAAATTACAATATTTTGAATTTCAATTTTTGAAAATTTTTGAAAACCTTTTTTTTTTGCATATTTCCATTAGAAATAAATATTAGTAAAATTTCAAAAAATGTAAGATTTTAATAATTTTTTTTTTATTTTCAATTTCAAAAAAATTTTTTTTTTAATTTCTAAAATTTCAAATATTTTATACTTAATTTTTTTTTTTTTGTAAAACTGCATTTATTTAAGCAAATTTTTTTTAAAATTATTTTATATTCATTTTTCAAAAATTTTAAATTTAATTTTTCTTTTTTTTTTTTTTTTTTAGTTTTAGTTTCAACAAATTTCTAAAAATTTCAAAATACAATTTAGCTTAAAGAAATTTGTAATATATGGAAAAAATTTTGTTAAAAAATGTGAAAATTTGTTCGATAGTGCGCAACGCTTGCATTTCCATTTTCTGTTCTCAAGTGCCAGAAGCAGGAAGCGAACTAAATTTAAAACCAAGTCATGGCCCTGGTCGCGCCATATGTGGGGGAAACAGCTATAGCTATATAGCGTTATAGATGTGCAGCATGCAGCATGCAGCATGTAGCATGTAGCATGTTGTATGTAGCATATGCCATAGAGCATGCCATAGCCATAGCCATAGCCATAGTGAAGGCGAAGTTACCATAGTTGCTTGTTGCAACGCCAGTGAGGCAAAAGCAAGTTGTGTTGCGTCCATTACATTATTGCAACGATCTATTAGCAAGCGACAATTGTGCAACTCTCAGCAAGTCAAAGACAAAGATAGAGAGGAAGAGAGAGAGAGAGAGAGGTAGAGCGTATGGCACGAACTGGAGCAAGGCATTAAATGTGTGTGTGTTGCAAGGCTGCTCGCTTGCTTGCTTGGACGGCACACGTTGAGCGGAGCAGTTGGTCCGTTGATCTATAAATAGCAAAAGAAAAAAAAAAATAAAAAGACATAAAAGGAACCTATCGAACTTTTACATAGTACGCGCGCTAGCACATATTCGTTTGCCTTCTTGTCGATCTTCTCTCATCCGTTTCGATCTTGACGATGTCTAAGAAATGTGATCTTTATATATCTCTCTCTCTCTCTCTCTCTCTCTCTCTCTCTCTCGCTTTATGTGTGCAACAATTGTTGCTTGCTGCTGTTACAACCAAAACCTTCAAATTGCAGCAGCGAGCGCCACACATTTTGCAATAAAAACGCCAATGCATTGTTATATGTATATAAATACCCTGCATATATTTGACAAGTGGGGTATATACTTTTTGTACAGACATGTAAACAATATTTGCTTGTCATCAGCTTAACAGTTTCTCTCTCTCTCTCTCTCACACACACACACTCTCTGGCATTCCCTCTTTGGCAACTCTTGCAGGGTATTTTACAGTCGTGCATGCTTAATTTTACTTGCATTTTCATAGTTGCTGTTGTTGCTGCACTTGAATTGATTGTTGTTTGACATGGCCACGAGCCGTAGGCAATGTATTTCTCTCTCTATCTCTCTTTTTCTCTCTGTCTCTCTCTCTCTTTCTTTCATTCCCTTTCTCTCTTTCGCTAGCACACAGATGTGTTTCGTCTAGACATTGTTTGTGATCTGCAATTAGTTTCTGTTGTTGCATTTTGACTTGTCGTTTGTATGTCGAGTGTATCGATTGTCGAGGCCAAATGGCCAAGAAGAAGAAGAAGAAGATGAAGATGAAGATGAAGACGAAGATGAAGATGATGAAGCAGTAGCAGTGGCAGAGATGAACTTTGAAGCTTATGTAAATAAGCAAGAAATTCAATGTTAATAGTATCGATAAATGTTATTGATAACACATGAGTAATTGTTTATGAATTGTTATTATCTATCGATTACATATCGATTATTTATCGATATATATATATGTATATACATATAACCATAGGGAGTTTATCGATTACATATCGATTAATAATTGATATATAGTCATCGGTTGTTCATCGATAACATCGATATTGATAATTTATTGATATCGATTATTTATCGATATATATATATATATAGTTATAGGGAGTTTATCGATTATTTATCGATATATGGTCATCGATAGATTGGCATTGATTATTTATCGATAACATCGATATCGATAATTTATCGATTAACCGATATCGATAATTTATCGATAAACCGATATCGATAATTTATCGATAAATAGTTTTCGATAATACACTGTGCTAGTTAAAGCAAAGAAACAAATTATATAAGCAAAATGCTAAATAAATATCGATTATACATATATCGATATGCAGTTATCGATAACACATAAATATGTAATTGAAAGATAGTAAATTGATCTCTCACTTAAAACTCAAAATGCTTATCGATAAATGTATATCGATAAGCAAAATAAGCGCTTTTCTACCTTGTAAAAATTAGATATGTATATTTTTTTTTTTTTTTTTTGTTGTATTAAGTGCTGCGCATATTTTGTAGCTCTGCCGACTCTTTTTTTTGGATTTATCTATATAGATATATAAGTATCTGTATCTGTATCTGTACGCGTATATAAAGCAAATAGACAACTTTACGATGCGAATATGTCGCAAATATTTGTTAACTTTTGTGCTCGCCTGACGCTGAGTCTTTCAGTATTCGCAATCTTATCGCGTGCAAATGTTTAAGCTTTTTTTTTTCCATATGCAAAGGGATTGTATGTAAGGTGAGAGAGAGAAAGAGAAAGAGAGAGAGAGAGAGTAGTATATGGTCGCACTCATTGCCTTTGTTTGTTTGCCTTATGGCTTTGGCGTTAAAGTTGCGCTAATGAAGGGGCGGGGCAGCTGACAGTTGATGCCGCTGAAAGGTCTGAACAGATGCGAGAGATAGACAGAGACAGAGACAGTGAGAGAGAGTGAGAGAGAGAGAGAAGGCAAAAGATGTTGTTGGTGGGGGGGCGCCAAGCATCGTCTACCGTCTGTCATTGACACAGGCTTCAGCCTTGGGGCGTGCCAAAGGATGCGTTGCGCTTATCAGACTCAACGCCTGATGCCCGATGCCCGATGCCTCATGTTGCTCTGACGCCTCCAATGCCTGCGTTGCCTTCGCTGCCTGCGTACTGTGTCTCTGCGTTGTCGTTGCAGCAAGCAAGCAAGCAAGCAATGACCTCAACAAGAGCCACCCCCATAGCAAATGTTGCAGCTAGTGCTGGCAGCGTGAGATAATCACAAGGCACGAATTTTTTATTTTTATTTATTTTTTTTTGCAGGGTATTTTACTAGTCGCGCAGTATAAAGAGTCATTGAGGCGATTAACTTGTTTATTGTGCTGTAAACATTGCATGCTCGTGTCACGCTGCTATCAACGCTACACACACGTTGCATGTGGCAGTAGCAGCAGTAGTAGCAGCAGCAGCAGCAGCAGCAACAGCAGTAAGTGGCAGTGGTGAGTGAAGTGTAGGGTCACACGTTGATTTAAGCAATTAAGGGGCAAGGGCCAGTTGTCCCTCTCTCTCTCTCTCTTTTTCGCTCTCTCTCTCTGTCCTGCTGCTTTTTTTTTTGTTTCCTTTCAATTTTCATTAACAGATGCGGGCTGCAGCAGCAACCGTGAGCTGCAACATCTCAGTTACGGGTCAATGACGCAGCTTCATGCAAAATATTTTGACAACAACAATAGTAAGAGCGAAAGAGATAGAGAGAGAGAGAGAGAGAGAGAGAGAGAGAGAGAGAGAGAGAGAGAGAGAGAGAGAGTGAGTGAGGGAGATGCACAATATGATCGCTTAATTGAACATGAAATTGAAAATCAATTGAATTGCCTTTTGCTTTGACGCTGACAATGCGAACGACAGACAAAAAAAAAAAAAAAAAAACATGATGACACCAAAAAATTAAGAAAAAAAAAATAAAAATAAATATTGAAGAGCTTCAACACTTTCACTTGCAGCAACAACAACAAGCAAAAGCTATAAATAAAATAAATTATCAACAAAATTTTTAACAATAAAAAAATATTTTTTTTTTTTTCTATAATAGAAACAAGCAATAAAAAAAAACAAAAAAAAATAAAATAATGTTCAACAACAAGTTGAACATTTTTTTATGCACTTTGCAATAAAATGTTCTCTTCAAGTGTTTGCCAAGCTATGTCAGCTATATATATATATATATATAGCTCAACGATTTATTGACGATATTGATAGGCATTGATGGGAATATTATATATATAAGTTTAACAGATATTATAGCAACTGATATTGCATAGATACATCAATTTGACAGCAGAGTATGCTTTGAAAGCTATGTTTATCTTTATAGAAATTTTTTTGCAATTTTTGAGCGATTATATGATATGATATGATATGATATATATAGTATATGATATAGTATATAGTATATGATATAGTAGTCTAGTAGCCAAATACATAGGAATTACATTGGATAAACGCCTTACTTTTGGACCACACCTCATAGACACGAAGAAAAAGTGTGACCAAAGGATGCAACAATTGCGATGGCTAATAAACGAAAGAAGCACCATGTCACTTAGGGCTAAGAGGGCTGTGTATGTCCATTGCATTACCCCAATATGGCTATACGGCATTCAGTTATGGGGGATATGGTGGCTAAATCTAACTATAAGCGCATCCAAACTCTGCAAAACCGAGCACTTAGACAAATAACAAACTGCCCCTGGTATGTGTGGGTCACCAACCCGTAACTGTTTGGAGTTAAAATTGGTAGTACCTCGTAGTACGGAGTCTGACCGGAGACTACATAATTTTCTGGTACCACGGGAAGCCAGGAGCCCGCGGACTGTGTTTGCCCTGGTGAATGGTTGCGGCCCTTCGGGGAGTATCGTGGTGGCTGTGGTTTAATACCGATTGCGGAAGAGAATGTAGCTCGGCGTGGAGTTGCGTTTTACAACCGGTTGCCGTGATACCATAGATCGGCAGAGGTATTAGATAGGCCTCGCTCCTCACCAAGGAGGAAGCTCCCAACCCAAACAGTTGGCACTTCATTTGGTACCTGAGGATGCTATTCCAAGGGGGCGCTGATTGACGCTTATTTCGTATCCCTGTGCTCGGGCACCGTGAGATTTCGCCATCATGGCAGGTGTTCACGTAAAACCACTTGACTTTCATGCCCCTGGTATGTACGTGGCTCCACCATACACAGGGACATGAAAGTTTTCACGATTGAGGAGCAGATCGGTCGTCACACCAGCAGATACAGCGACAGACTGCTGAGACATTAGAGCCGACTCGCAAGATGTCTACTACCTGCCCATCCACTAAGACGACTAAAGAGACTAGGCTTTGCCAAGACCTTGTAAAATAGTCACATCAACAACATCATCATCATATTCCCTGTACGGATGTATAGTTTTTTCTGTTCTACTGTTTCTCCACTTATTGGCAGCTTTACAAGTTGTATCCTAAAAAAAACTAATAACAATTAATTATATTATGATGTATCTATATCTATTATTATATCTAAATCTATCTATTAGTTAACAAAAATAATACTAGGCAACGCGTTGGAAGGTCCTGTGAATAGTAACTCTTAAGTCTTCTCTTTCTTGGAGCATTTCTTAGCCTTCTCGGTAATAAATTGGGATGAAAATCCATTCTCTGTAGAAATTTATCCGAATGCTTCTGGACCAACTTTGAGGACTTTGAGATCCTTCTCAATATTTATCAAAATTTTGAAAATAATTATTTGTCATTACTTAAACCTAAATTCTATGAGTTTCGGATGCGATAACTTAACAAAACTAGAAAAGTTTTTATATACAAAAATTCAATTTTTGATCGATTGTTGCTATGGCAGCTATAATATATAGTTGTCTGATGTTTATCAAATTTTCAAGACATACGATAATCGATACTAAACTTAGATCCTGCAAGTTTTAACCATGTAGCTCAACTACCAAAATAGATTTTCATATAAAAATTAATATTTAGACCGATTATTACTATGGCAGCTATAAGATATAGTTGTCCGATTTTTATCAAATTTTCAAGACATACGATAATCGATACTAAACTTAGATCTTGTAAGTTTTAACCATGTAGCTCAACTACCAAAATAGATTTTCATATAAAAATTAATATTTAGACCGATTATTACTATGGCAGCTATAGGTTATAGTTGTCCGATTTTTATCAAATTTTCAAGACATATGATAGTCGATACTAAACTTTGATCTTGTCAGTTTCAACTATGTAGCGCAACAAACAAAAAAGTTTCCTATACGAGAACTCTATTTTCGACCGATTATAACTATGGCAGCTATAGGTTATAGTTGTCCAATCTTAACCAAATTTTAAATAGAAATGATAATCGATACTAAACTTCGATCCTGTAAGTTTTAACCATGTAGCTCAACTACCAAAATTGTTTTTCATACAAATATTAATATTTAGACCGATTATTACTATGGCAGCTATAGGTTATAGTTGTAACCGATTTGTAGCTCAAATTTCCAAGACATATGTTTGTCGATACTAAACTATTGATCTTGTCAGTTTTACCGATTATTACTATGGCAGCTATATGTTATAGTTGTTCGATTTTAACCAAATTTTGAAGTCGGATAATAATCGATATTAAACTTAAATTCTGTAAGTTTTAACTATGTAGCGCAACAAACAAAAAAGTTTCCCATACGAGAACTCTATTTTCGACCGATTATAACTATGACAGCTATAAGATATAGTTATCCGATTTAAACCAAAACTTGGGAGATAAAGTTTAGACATTACTAAAGTCGAAATTCTTTAAGTTTTATAAGGATAACGTTCAACAAGAAAATTATTCTTTATACAAAAATTTAAATTTTCACCGATCAATTTCTATGACAGCTATATAATATAGTTTTCCGATTTAAAAAATATTTGATAAATAATTTGCAGACATTACTTCTTTTTTTGTTTTTATTTATTTATTTAGTCCGATAAAGTGTTGAACCTATACATTCAATGCAGACATTACTAAAATCAAATTTAAATGGAAAACTCTGGGAAAAAAATTTTTTCATACAAAAAGCTAAAAAATTTTTGAATGATTTTTTTTTTCTATATCTATGTCTCTATGTTAATAGTACTTCAATTTGTACTTGGCAGATCTGCTATATCTAAATAAGTTTGATATAAATAAAAAATATTTTTCTTATGCAAAATTTCAATTTTAGACCAACTGTATCCATGGTAGAGCTATGTGATACCGCTGCTTCCGACATTTATAAAACTTTGAACAATGTCAAGTTTTAAATGATGTTAGCTGTAAAATTGAAAGACTGCAGTTGACAGTAGATAGGAGACAGTAACTATCTAATAGTAATATCATAATATAATATCATATGTCTGCTATGCAACATTTTTCCCTTTACCTTTGCCCTTTGTCCTTTGCCCTTTTGCCTGTCATATCAATTTTTTTCTTTATCATATTTTATCTCAATTATTAATTTCTTTTGACTTGAAAGTGTTTTACCACAACATTTGACAGTGTCTTCAAATGACAGAATTAAGTGGTAATTGTTGTTAGAGTAGCAGGGGATTACGGTTCTGAAGGAGGGGATACATGGAATTTCTTGGGCTCAGCTGTGTCCGATATGCATTAGCTATGGAAATGCTTCACATTTGATGATTCCACTTCACACACACAGATACACAGACACACGCATAGGTAAACACACCCATTTCTATCACTTGGACTGTCACGCTTTTTCCCTTATCATACCTCTATTCCCGCCGCCCTTCCCGCTTCCCATTCCCATTAACATTAACACACATTGCGTGAGAGTCTCTCATTAGTTCAAGCAAATAAAAGTGTTGCCTGCTTTTGGGCTGGTCAAATGCCCAACACTAATTTGAGTACAACTCTTAAGCATTTACTCGTTGCCTACAACACTACCAACCCCCGCCCCACCCCCACAAATTCTTCTCTCTCTCTCGCTCTTCATTACTGCAATCATTTGTCTATTGCTGCTTCTTTCACACGCCACACAACGTTGGCTAATTATGTTTTGAGGTTATGTTTTTAAGTGCAATTTTTTTTTTTTTTTTTTTTTTTTTAGTGTTTTGTAGGTGTAAATAATGTGTCATCGTTATCGATTATCAATTAATTGCCATTTTGTTTGAACATTTTTAACGCTGTCAAAGTTTAGCAAATCATTTTTGTGCAAATTGTCAATAAGAAAATTTTATCGATTTTTTTTTTATCGATAACTTAATTAGATTTATTGTTAATAATTTCAAATGCTAGTAAAATTCAATAATGTGCAGAGCAATTTTGAGAGCTAGTTGATATATAATATGTCATCGTTATCGATTATCGTTTATCGACTATCGATTACAATATAATTACGACACAACTGTCTGGAATGTCAAAGTTTATTTAAGAATTATGTTAAACTTGTGTAAACTATTTGGATAAAAACTTTATCGATTTTTTTTTATCGATAACTCAGTTAGCTATATAAAAAAAAAATAAAATTTAATGAAAATCTATTAAAAATTAATTGCACTTCTGCAATTCTGTTAATTTAAGAAGCAATATGATATATTAATATGTTATCGTTATCGTTATCGATAATTGACTATCGATAACTATATCGATTACTATTAATGACATTGTTTGGCAAAGAATTATATTTAATAACTTTGTTCAAAATTATTGGCAAGTAAACTTTATCGATTTTTTTTTTTTATCGATAACTTAGTTAACTATATAAAAATGTCTGCATTAAATTGATGCTGCTGTATAAAAATGTTGAGCAGAGTTTTATGTGAAATTTTATGAGAATAAATTATTGGGCAAAACATGATTTGGCGACTCAAATTTTATTGACAAGCTATAAAATTGCGCAAATTCCATAAAAAAAAACAAGTAAGAACGTTATAGTCGAGTATGCTCGACTATATAATACTCGGTGCCCAAAGTTATATTATTTATTTATTCAGCTCGTGGTGCGCACTCGACAATTTTAAGTTAATATAAAAAAAAAATTTTAAACAAAAATTTAAAAAAAAAATTAAAAAAAAAAATTTAAAAAAAAAAAAATTTAAAAAAAAAATTAAAAAAAAAAAATTTAAAAAAAAAATTTAAAAAAAAAATTTTAATAAAAAAAATTTAAAAAAAAAATATATAAAAAAAAAAATCGTCTCGAGAATCGAACCGCGGACCTCATGCACACGAGTTCAACCCTCTAACCACTGAGCCACGCTCTTTACAAGTGTGAGAAACACTGAGTAAATGTTGCCGTGTGTGGGGTGAGAACAGCAGGCAAGCGTACGCTATAGAGACGCCTCTCAACTTTTGGAATTTGAAATGTGTATCAACTTCCCATCTGTATCAAATTTTTACAAAACGTCCAGATAAACATATTCTATCTTTGTATCTTTGTAAATTGAGTCCTGTAGCTTGGATAGGTTTGCTTAAAATCGATTTGTGAAGGCGGAGGGGGGCGTGGCAAAAATCCAAAATAAACTTGAACTGCCTGCAAACACTACAAACACTATGCAAAAATGAAAAAAATGAAGTCTCTAGCTCTTATAGTCTCAGAGATCTATGTGTTCATACGGACGTACAGACGGACAGACGGACATGCTCCAATCACTCTGCTGTTGATCCTGAGTCAGAATATATATACTTTATGGGGTCGGCCACGCCTCCTTATGGATGTTACATACATTTGATGCTGTCACAAACTCAATATACTCTTGGTACCCAATGGGCACCGAGTATAAAAATGCTATAAAAAAAAATCTATTGAAATTAATTTAAGTGCAGAGAGCAATGTGAAGAAAGCAATTTGATATGTAATATATATACATATACTATATATAGTATATATACTAAATATATAACATAATACAGTTTCCTTTTCCTTTTTTTTTGTGGGATTTGCGAGCAATTTAACATTTGGGTTTTTTTTTTTATTATTCACAAAAGTTACGCAAATTACAAATTTGCTGCCAGCAGGCTCATACAGTGCTTGCTATAAATATATATATCTATCTCTTTTCTTTAAGCTATTTATATATATATATACAAAAACTAACCCTTGGCAAAATACTATGAAAATTTTGTTACAAATTGTCGGAATTTATTGTTATTTTTCTTCTATTTTTTTTTTTCATTATGTTTTTGCATGAAAATTGTGTTTCCCGATGTTTTATTCATTTTGCAAGTTGTACTCATTATTCTTCTCTCTCTCTCTCTCTCTTTCTTTGCAGCACATTTACTACGCTGTAGAAACTTTTCTTTTGTGCGGTGCCAAAGTTAACGGTAAACAGTAACTGTCAGCAACTTGAAGGTAAGTTCGAGGCATAGCAACATTTCTTTTTTTTTTTTTCTTGTGCCCTTGAAGCAGCAACGGCAGGGTGTGAAAGTAAAATGAGAAGCATAGAATGTGTAAGAAGAAGTTTGAGTAGCTGAAAGTATAAGCAAGCTAAAGTGTAAGAAATGTCTGCGACAAGGCGGTAAATAAAAGCTTAAGCTGCCATAACACTGCCACATCCCCAGTTATGCGCCCATGCGCCCATCAGACATTGTCTGCTGCCAATTGTATTGCTGCAGTATCTGTTTCTGTTGCTGAAGTTTGAGTGCGTCTGCTGCAGCAGCAGCAGCAGTAGGAATAGCAGCATATTATGGCTTGCGGTTATTTTGATTTCAACTTATGACACACACACACACACACACACACACACATACACACACATACACATACACTCATACATACATATGCTATACACTTGAAGTAAGACTGTCAAGTGTTTTGTTGTAAATTTTCATGACTTTGCGGCTTCTGAACGCATCCACGCCTATTTAACACCCATACACACACACACACCAATACATGCACACTTGGCAAAAAAGGGTTCTCTCTTATAATTTACGCTCCCCCCTCTCCCCCTTTGGCTGTCTGCTGTCTGTTGTTTTGCAACCCTTTTCTTATTTCTTATTTTTTGCACACAAAACGTACATAAGTCTTCGCTTTTGTTATTTATTAAAGCTTCAGCAGGCGCAGCTCTATCTATTGTGTGTGTGTGTGTGTGTGTGTGTCTGTCTGCTGACTGATGAAGCATGTTTATATGTTGTCCGTCTGTTCTGTCTGTTGTGTCCGTTCTGTGTCTTACTTCAATTTTTTTTTTTCGCTTCAGCCTGACAGTTTGCTATACAATATTTGCCAGCACTCATTCATTTTCACAATACAGCCGCAAAGTATGCAATACTAGTTTTTTTTTTTTACTCATGTCTCTTGCTGCTTTTGTATGTGAGAGCAATTAATGCAATGCCGCAAAGTATGCAATACGTTTTTATTTGCCTTCCAACTGTCTGCTGGCTGCTCGCCGCCTTCTGCCTGCGTTATGCCATGTAAAATTAGAATGTGAACAATGCACAAAACTATTTTTTTCAATTATTTAAAGTGCAAAAGTTTTATAATTTCATAATACAAAATACAAAAAAAAAAAATAAAGAAATGTAGAGTGAACATTTTTTGTATATGTGGAGAAAAATTGTCACTCAATTTTTGCAGAATTTATCAAAATTTGTTGTTTTTTTTTTTTTTTTTTAATGTTAGTAACTTTAATTGGAATTTAGAAAAAAAATTTATTTGTAAATGAGAGACAACGAGACAGAAAGTGAAAAGGGATGAAGATAGTTTTATAGATAAATAAAGAGTTAGAGATAGAGAGAGAGAGAGAGATAGAGATAGAGATAGAAAGAATTGAGTAAATAATGTTTGTGCGTTATTTTAATAAAAGATTAACGAGAATCACGCGAAAACAAATATTTTTTGAAAAATGATTTCAACAGAGAATTTTTTTTTTTTTTTTTTGTTGACAGCAAAAAAAAATGTGTCGTGAGTTATGTAAACTGTTGCAATATTTTGATTTGTTCCTCCTTCTACTTGTTTTTTTGTTCCAGCAACAGCAACTGCAGTTCTCTGCATCTCATTCTCCCCTCTTGCTCTCGCTCTCTCTTTATCTGTGGTCTTTTCAATATGTTGCAATCACTGTTGCTGGTCAACTAATGTTGCAGCATGTTGTAAAGTTCATTTGTATGTTTTTTTTTTTTTTTTTTTTTTATGGCTGTTGGTGTTCCCGTTGCTTTTTGTTTAGCTGCTGTATTTGTGACGCTTATGAATGCGTAACCCGTTTTTCAACTAACAAGTTCTCGCTTCTCAAAATCCTCATCACCATCAGCATCACCAACCTCAACACCATCCTCATCCCATACATTCATCCCAAAGCAAAGCTCTTCGACCTCCCTTTCAACCTGCGATTATTTTCTGTCGTCTGCTTCTAGTCGTTTGTCGCTTGTCGCTTGTCGCTTTTGCTGCCAAATTCATAAAAGATACAGTGTGCAACGTATAAGTTGCAACAAGCAAACTTGCAACAGAAATAATTAAGAAACGCATTTCAATAGCTGCATTGAATAACTGACGCTCTATGCAAACCATAATTACAACCTTTTTTTTTTTTCTCTCTTCATCTTTATCTTCTTTTTTTTTCTTCTCTTTTTGTATACAAATTTGTATAGTGTAGTACAAGCAATTGTTATTGTAAGGGTGTCTGCCTAGTGTGTGTTTATTATATGCATATCTTTATTTATTATATGTTGGATATTGCAACAGGAAATTTCCTAGATTTTTGTTTCTTTATCTTCATGGATTTTCCATATATTTTATAGTATTTTTTTTTATTATTTTTTTCTTTTTTTTTTATTTTTATTTTTTTAATATTTATTCTTTTTATTTTAATTATTCTTTCTATTTTATTATATTTTATTTTATTTGATTTTTGTTTTTTTTTATTTTTTTAGTTTTTTTTTTTTTTGATTAATAATTTTCCTTATTGTTTTACATATTTTTCATATTTATTTTATTTATTCTTTCTATTTTATTATAAGTTTTTTTTTATTTTATTTTATTTTTTTAGTTTTTCTTTTATTAATATTAATATTAATATTAATTATTTTGTGATTGTTTTACATATTTTCATATTTATTTTATTTTTCTTTCTATTTTATTATATTTTTTTTTATTTTATTTTTTTTTATTTTTATTTTTTTATTATTTTTTTTTTAAATTTTTTTAATTTTTTTAGTTTTTTTTTTTTTATTAGTAATTAATAATAATTATATTTTATTTTTATTTTTTTTAGTCTTTTAGTTTTTTTTTTAATTAATAATTTTCCTTATTGTTTTATATATTTTCATATTTATTTTATTTATTCTTTCTATTTTATTATATTTTTTTTATTTATTTTACTTCTTTTTTATTTTAGGTTCTTTTATTTATTTTTATTTTATTTTATTTAATTTTTTTTTTTAGTTTTTCTTTTATTAATAATTTTTCTTATTGTTTTACATATTTTCATATTTATTTTATAATATTTTTTTTTATATTTAATTTATTTTTTATTATATTTTTTATTTTATTTGTTTATATTTTATTTAATTTTTTTATATTTTAATTTATTTTTTTATATTTAATTTTATTTATATTTTAATTATTAATTTTTCTTATTTTTTGTTAGGTATTTTTATAGTTTCATTTTATGAATTTTTTCTTTTTTTTTTTTTTGTTTTAATATATATATTATTTTCGCCAGAATCAGTCAGTTCCATCTTACTATTTTTCTAGAATTTTTCATAGTATTTTCTACAGTATTTTTCATAGTATTTCTAATATTTTTTGTATACATTTTATTTTTTTATTTAATTTTTTTTTTTTTTTTTTTTTAATTTTTGTATTTTTTTTATACATTTTGCTATTTATGTTCTAGATATTTTTTATACATTTTTTTTTATATTTTACTTTGAGAGCAAACTGCCGGGTATCTGTTAGTCAGGCTATATAAAAAATATTTTCTATAGCTTTTTTTTTCTTTTTAATATTTTTTTTTATGTAATTTCTATAAATTTTCTTCTTTGAATTTTCGCTCTATTTTCCTTTAGGTTTTTCTTAATTATTAATTTTAAATCTCATTGCCAGCTACCGGGTATATGTTAGTCAGATATTTTTTTTTTTACAACTTGTTTACAATTTCCCATCAATTATTTATAGGTTATAATTGAACATTCAACTCAAACATAAAGATAAGCAACTTAATAGATACAAGAGACAAGAGACACAAGCAAGCAATGGGGGGAGACAGTGCGAGACAAGCGGACATGCGGACAAGCGCCCACGCAAATGTTAATAAATATTTAAAAAAAATAAAAATAAAAATAAATTATTATAATTTTTATCAGTATTTCTTTTTTTTTTTTTTTAAGTTCGTTACGTTTTTTGTTTTGATTTTTTTTTTTTTTTATTGTTGTTGTTCGTTCTGCTTCTTTTGGTGTTTTGATTATTTGTTTGTTGTTCATTGATTTTAATTAAGTGACAGCTGCATGTGTAGGTGTCTCTTTCACTAGCTCTGCCTATCTTGCTCTCTCTCTCTCTCTTTCTCGCTCTCTTTTGATATTTGTATACAATTTAAGAATCGTGGGTGTTGCTTAGTGAGATTTACTAGCAGCGGAAGCTGCAATTTTGAGCATGGCAAAGGGGAAGTGGAAATTTTGAGTGGAAGACTAGTAGTAGTAGTAGTAGGTGGAGGAGGAGGAGGAGGCGATGATTGTTTTGTAACATTTTTAGGCTTAATTAACAGCATTTTATATAAATTGTAGCTGTCAACATTAAAAGGCAGCACAAAGCATAAACTACTTTATCTACTTCATCTTCCTCTGCTTCTACAACAGCTGCTGTTGCTGCTTCTACTGTTGCTGCTGCTGCTACTTCTTCTACTGCTGCTGCTGTTGCTTTTACTGTTGCTGCTACTGCTACTTCTTCTACTGCTGCTGCTGTTGCTTCTTCTTGTTTAGCAGTCAGACAATTGGGCAATTTGCCATAAACGCGACATATTTATCATTTTGCGTAATGGAAAATTGCATTTTTTATTTTTTTTCTTTTCGTTTCTTTGACTGATGATGATGCTCCAAACGATGTTTCCCTAAATGCCACGCCTCCCTTGTCTCGCCTCACACTCCTTTTTTATTTTTTTTCTGCTTGTTGCTGATGTTGCTCAATGTGTCTGTCGCATATTTGCAGATGCTACTTGAGCTATGCGTCTGCCTTTGCCTCTGCCTTTGCCTCTGCCTCTGCCTATGCGTCTGCCTCTGCGTGTGTCTCTGCGTGTGTTTGTGTGTGGCCCACTGGCCAAGTGGTAAATGGTTATGGACATACACTTGTCTTGCATATTGTGAATGAGTTGCTCTTGCTCTATGCAAGGGGAGAGAGAGAGACAGAGAGAGAGAGATAGAGAGAGAGAGAGAGGTGATCGGTTAGGCTAAAGAAAGCTTAGACACAAAGTAATTTGACTTGACTTTGTCGTCGCTTTCCATGAAGTGTTTGCGTCGTAATGCACGTTTTTCCACGACATGTCCAGACATTGCATAGAAATATACATTCAACATTTTTTTGTGATGGCAGCGAGCGTGTCATCATGCGATTAATACCATATACTACTATATACTATCGTTTAATAATTATCCAATTGTTACTATCGTTTGTCTATTGTGATCCATGAGAGAATATGTTGACTATCGCATACATATCGCATACAAATCGTATGCCTACTATCGTATAAATACTATCGTTTGTTGTACCAGTACAATCGTATAAATAAAATATTGTTTTTAATATCTTAGAATAACTATCGTCTAACTATTATACGATGAGTTTTAGCGGTTAATAATGTATTTTTTATTTTTTAATATATATTCTTCGTATTTTTCTGTAGAAGTATAATATATATACTTTTTTCGTATTTTTTGTATAGTATTTTTTTTTTTTAAATATATATTTTTCGTAATTAAAAAAAAAATTTTTTTGATTAATTTTTTAAATTTTTATTTTATATATATTTTTCGTAATCAAAATATTTTGTTTTGTAGAAATATTTATACTCGTTTTGTGGTTTTTTTCTAGTATTTTTTTTTTTTTTTTTTTTTTTAGCTTTTTTTAGTATTTTTTTTTTTAAATATATTCTTCGTATTTTTAAATATATTTTTTGTAGAATTATTTATTAATATTTTTGTCTTTTAGTATTTTTAGTATTTTTTTTTTAGTATTTTTAGTATTTTTAGTATTTTTTTTTTTAGTATTTTTTAGTATTTATGTTTATTTTTCAGTATTTATGTTTATTTTTTAGTATTTTTTTTTAAATATATTCTTCGTATTTTTAAGAAAATTTTTGTAGAATTATTTATTAATTTTTTATTATTATTTATTAATTTTTGTCTTGGTTTTTTTTTCTAGAATTTTTATTTTTTTTAGTATATTGTTTTGTAATCAATATTCTAGTAATTTTTTGAACATATTCTAGTATTTTTTTATATTTTTATATATATATATATATATATTATTTTTTTATATTTTTTGTAATCAATATTCTAGTAAATTTTTCAACATATTCTAGTATTTTTTTCAGATTAGTTTTCTGAATAGTTTTGAAGTACTATCGTACAAGTATGATAGTTCAATTACTATCGTATAAATTTTTATAATATATGGGAAATTACGCATAAATACAAGCATAAGTTCAGTTTTGACACGAATAAATTCTCACTAAATGTTTAAAATGTTATAAAAATTAATCATCGTTTAGTAACTAATACTAAATATTGTAGCACATTAACAACTGCTGCATACGATAGTGTTATATATACAGCAACAAATATCAAGAATATAAATCGATAAAATAAAAGCAGTTGTGCTTGTCGTATGTCTAACATGTTTCCTGTCCATGCAACTATGCAATTTGGGCCCATCCCTAGGCCGCACAGTGAGACACAGACACAGAGACCTAGACACCAGCGGCAGAGACACAACAAACCAAACCCAATATACATAGACATAGACATAGTGCAATGTAAAGCTCAAATCCAAATTCAAACTCGACTCCGAATCTGAATTTGAATCCAAAGCCAAAGCCAAAAGCAAAGCCCCCGAACCAGTGCTGTAGGTCAAGGCTGGGCGCGGCGGGCGTTGCGTGTACGTGACGAGGCGGCAGCCAAAATAAAAAAAAATTTTTTTTTTCTTTCTTTCTTTCTTTCTTTATTTATTTCTTTCTCGTTATTATTATTTGATGTTTATGTTGTTTTTGTTGCTGTTGTTGTTGTTGATTGTTGACACTTGCAGTTACATCGATAAGAGCGTATGGTGAAAGCAGAGACAACTGTCCAAAATAAACTAAAACACATATGAGAAAAGATTCATATAAGATTTATATGATGACGATGATCTTATAGTAGAACGAATATTTAAATACACTTTCAATTATGAATTATACAATTTTTTTTTTTTCAAGAATTTTTGAATTTTGTGTTCTAGTATTTTTTTTTTAACTATTTTTTTTTTAACTATTTTTTTTTAACTATTTTTGTTTTAACTATTTTTTTTTTTTAGTATTTTTTAAAAAATTTTTGTTATATATATATTTTTTTTTTTAGAATTGTCTATATGACTTCCAAGAATTTTTATAGTATTTATTTTTAGTATTTTTTTTAGTAGTTTTTTTTTTTTTTTTAGTATTTTTTTTAATATATTTTCTAGTATTTTCAAAAATATTGCCTAGCATATTTTTGTTATATATTTTCTAGAATTGCCTATATGATTTCATGTATTGTTTTTTTTTGCTATTTGTTAATTTTTTTAAAGTATTTTTTTTAGTATTTTTTTTGTAATATTTTTCTTAGTATTTTTTAGTATTTTTTTTTAGTATGTTTTTGTACTACTTTTAAGTATTTTTTTTTAATATTATTTTAGTATTTTTTTTTAGTATTATTTTAGTATTTTTTTTTAGTATTATTTTAGTATTTTTTTAAGTATTATTTTAGGATTTTTTTTTTTTGTATATTTCAGTATTATTATTATTATTTTTTTAGTATTTTTCTAGAATATTTAGTTTTTTTTTTTTTAGTATTTTTTTGTACTACTTTTAATATTTTAGTATTTTTTTTTTAGTATTATTTTAGTATTTTTTTTTATATATATATTTTTCAGTATTATTATTATTATTATTTTTTTTTTTTTTTAGCATTTTTCTAGTATATTTATCTTTTTGTTTTTTCAATAAATTTTTTTAAAATGTATTTTTTTTTTTTGACATTTTCTTTAAATTTAGATTAAGTTTGTGCTAGTATTATTTTTAATATTTAAAGAAAGCTAAAACTAAAATCGAACAAAAATTTAACAGAAACTGAAATGTTTTTAAATGCAAATGCAAATGCAAATACTTTGAATATTGTAGAGTATATTAAAAAAAAAAAATAAAAAATAAAAATAAAACTAAACTAATAAATGCGCGCTTGACACATGGCCAGGGAATGCGCGAGATTCATAAACTAGAAAGACGGCGACGAAGCAACAGCAGCAGCAGCAGCACCACCAGCAAAAGCAGAAGAGGGGAAAATTCGCTGTAAAAGTGAGCAAAGGGAGGAGGGGGGGCGGCGAGTAATCCAAAAGTAGCAGCAGCAAAAAGATTTAAGATCTCTCTGCAACTGCAACAATTTGATTTGTGGCCAACAGTTGTCAACACTCACAGCTCTTTCTCTCCACCGAACCCTTTGCCTCGCAGCTGTTGTATTTTTGAAGCTCACTTCGAACTCATCTAAAATTCTACTGCAGTTCTACTGCTGCCTCTGCTGCTGCTGTTATTGTTGCATGATGCGCTTAGAAAGCCGCAGAAACAAAAAAAAAAGATCTTTGACTCAGCACGCTGGGAATTTAAAGCTCAAATTTAAGTAGAACTATGAGAAACTATGGGAAAAATTGAAAGTGCTGCCTCAGCGGCACAGCACGTACTGCAAACCAACAAAAATTAATAGGAAAAAAAAGAAGAAGAAGTTAGAGAGAGAGAGAAAAAAAAACTAGGCTTGTTCTCATTACATTTTGTCGAAGAAGAGAAAACGCGTAATAAATTTGTGCTATGAATTCAATGAAAAAGATGAATGAAAACATAAAAAAAAAATATATAATGATGCTCAATGCTAGATGCGAATGTTAGAAAGTCTATAAAAAAAAAAAAAAAACAGTCTATAATGGGAGAAGCAACAGTAAGAAGTAACAGTAACAGTAGCAGCAGCAGCAGCAGCAGCAGCAGCAGCAGCAGCAAAAAGTACAAATCAAAAAAGTTTTTTTTTTTTTTTTCAATTTGTAATTTGTTATAAAAGTTTAATTTGAGCTCAGTTCTTGACTAGTCACAAAAGTTTGCAACAGATGTTTGTCAAAGTTATTGTATATATATATTATTAATCGATCTGTAATCGATTATATAAACTTTACTTCAAATAAACATTATACCAAAAAAAGAAAAAAAAAAGAAGAAGAAATTTATAAATAAAAAAAAAATAATCTGAAATGAAAGCTATAGAAAATTTGAGCTTTGAGTTCAAAGTCTAAACAGAAATTAATATATACATTTTTTTTATATATGTATATATTATAAATATTTATTACATTTGATATTTTAGTAATTTTTTTTTTTTTTTAATAATTTATAGAAAATTTAAGTTCAAAGTCTAATTATTTATATATATTATAAATATTTATAACATTTGATTTTTTGAACAATTTTTTTTGAACAACTTTTTTCAATTTTGCTTAAAATAATTTATAGAAAATTTGAGCTGTGAATTGAAAGTCTAAACAGAGTATAATATTTTTTTTTTTATATATTATAAATATTTATTACATTTGATTTCCTAGTACATTTTTTTTGTGCAACTTTTTTCATTTTTTCATTTTTTTTTTTTTTTTTTTTAATAATTTATAGAAAATTTGAGTTTGAGTTCAAAGTCTAATTATTTATATATATTATAAATATTTATAACATTTGATTTTTTGAACAATTTTTTTTGAACAACTTTTTTCAATTTTGCTTAAAATAATTTATAGAAAATTTGAGCTGTGAATTGAAAGTCTAAACAGAGTATAATATTTTTTTTTTATATATTATAAATATTTATTACATTTGATTTCCTAGTACATTTTTTTTGTGCAACTTTTTCCATTTTTTTTTTTTTTTTTTTTTTTTAAATAATTTATAGAAAATTTGAGCTTTGAGTTCAAAGTCTGAACTTAAATTAATATATAATATATATATTTTTTATATGTTAAAAATATTTATTACATTTGATTTTTTTAACAATTTTTTTTTTTAACAACTTTTTCAATTTTACTTAAAATAATTTATAGAAATTTTTAGCATTGAGTTCAAAGTCTAAACAGAAATTAATATACAATATGTATATATATTTCTTATATGTTAAAAATATTTATTACATATAATTTTTTAGGATAATTTTTTTTTTTTGAACAAATTTTTTTTAATTTTGCCTAAAATAATTTATTTATTTATTTTTGTGTTTTTTTTTATTATTATTTATTTATTTATTTATTATTATATTTTTTATTATTATAATTAAATTTTTTTATTATTATTTTTTTTTTATTATTATTTTTTTTTATTATTATTATTATTTTTTTTATTATTTTTATTTTTTTTTTTATAATTTTTTTTATTATTATTATTTTTTATTATTATTATTAAATTTTTTTATTATTATTTTTTTTTTATTATTATTTTTTTTTATTATTATTTTTTATTATTATTATTATTTTTTTTATTATTATTATTTTTTTTTTATTATAATTTATTTTTAAATTATTATTATTATTTTTTATTATTATTATTATTATTATTAAATTTTTTTATTTTTTTTTTTTTATTATTTTGTTTTTTTTTATTTTTTTTTTATTTTTTTTTTTATTATATATTTATTTTTATTTATTTATTTTTATATATTTATTTTTTTTATTATTTAAGTAGAAAGATTTATAAAATTTCCATTGGCCTGTCATAAGCAGCCAGCTTTCAATATGCAACAAAATATCATGAATTCTTTTGCAAAATATTGCACTGTGCATAGAACAGTGTGTCACATAGCAAGCAGCTTTGCATCATTTGCAAAATTGCCAATATTTTTTATTTTTTATTTTTATTTGTATTTTTTTTTTTTTGTTTTTCTTTCTTTCTCCCTTAATAATTTCTTTTGTGTGTTAGTTTATAAATTGTTTACTTTTGCATTTTTGTTGGCCGTTAACAAATTAATTGTTCCGCTTTTTAAATGTTAATCAAGGCAGTAAATGCAAGAGCGAGACAGAGACAGAGAAAGACACAAAAATAAATAAAATAAATTGTAATTTTTATTTATATATATTTAGTTTTATTATTGTTTTGTTTTGTTTAGTTTTTTGTCTTGTTTTTTTTTTCGAGTGGGAATTAAAATCAAAACGCAAATGGCAAACGGCAAACGGTCGAACGCCTTTGAACATAATTTATGAGCAATTTGATTTTATTTTTATTCAAATTTTATTTCACTTTAAAGCGCTTTAGCTTCTCTCTCTCTCTCCCCCTCTCTGTCTCTCTTTCTCATTTCTTCTCTCACCATTTCTTCGTCTTAGTTGCAAAAAAAACAAAAACCAAAAAAATGTTGTATAGAAATTTAAAGCCAAAACGAAAAAATAAAAATAAATAAAAATAGATAAAAAAAATTCCCAAAAAAAAAAAACAAAAAATTTGATATCAAATTTAAGAAGAGGAAGAGAAAGACAATTAATTGATGGGAATTTCTTTTTACAATGTGTTTTGGGTGTGCATGTGTGTGTGTGTTTGTGTGTGTGTGTGTGTGTTTGTGTGTGTGTTTCAGCTGCCGGTCTTTTGCTTTAACGTTTTACATATTCAAATAGAAATCGAAAGCGTTTGATTTTTTCTTGCATCTAACTCTTAGCTCAGCTTATTTGCTTTTTCGCTCACACACACACATGTCTCTCTCTCTCTCTTTGTCTACTCTTCTCTCTTTCTTCTCGTATTACTATCGCTTCTAATTTGTTCGACTATAGAAACAATAGACGCGTGTTGTTTGAGGTTCATCGTCATCATCATTTTGAAGATTACATAAAAATCAAAAAAAAAAAATCGAAAGAAACTAAACGAAGAAATTTATTTTCTTTTCTTTCTTTTCTTTCTTTCTTTTGGTTTATTTCTTTTATATTTTTTTTTTGTGTTTTTTTTTTTTTGTTTTTAGCGAAATTAAGTAATAGATTACTTGTTAGTTAGTCGCTGTAGCTAATACATATGCCGCCTCCTTATCAAAAATATGTTGCCCACAGGCGCAGCACATGATGTGTGCGGAGGGTGGGGGGAGCTAAGGAGGCGTATAAAATTTTTTTTTTCTTCTTTTTTTTTTGGCTAACGATGATGACGCTGCTGTTATTGTTAATGTTGCTGTTGTTACTGTTGTTGCTGTTGTTACTGTTGTTATTTTTGGCAGCGTGAGAAGCGCAGAGAGCGGCGAAAGTGTTGCAAAGGCTTTCTTCTTGAACAATTTTGCTGCTGCTGTTGCTGTTGCTGTCGCTGTTTGCAGCTTCTTTTGCTGCTGCAGTGGCTTCTTATACTGCTGATGCTGCTTGTTATGCTTCTTCTGGCGTTGCTGCTGCTGCTGCTGCTGCTTTTTTAGCTGCTGCTGCTGCTGCTTCCACTGTTGTTGCTTCTTCTACGGCTGCTGCTGCTGCTGCTATTTCTTTAGCTGCTGCTGCTGCTGATTCTTTAGCTGCTGCTGCTGCTGCTGCTTCTTCTATTGCTGTTGCTAGTACTGCTTCTTTAGCTGCTGATGATGCTGCTGATGCTTCTTCTACGGCTGCTGCTGCTTCTTCTACTGCTGTTGTTGCTTCTTTAGCTGCTGCTTCTTGGACTGCTGTTGTTGCTGCTGCTTGTTATGCTTCTTCTACTGCTGCTGCTGCTGCTTGCTGCTGCTTCTTCATCTTTTCTTTTTTCTTTTTTTCTATTTCTGCTTCCTTGGCTGCTCTTTCTTCTGCCTTTTCTTCTATTGTTTTTGTTCTGCTTTAACTTTTTTTTTCAGCATCTTCTTCATCTTTTGCTTCTTCTCTTTCTTCTCTTTTCTTCTTTTGCTACCTTTTTTTCTTCTTTCTTCCTTCTTCTTCTTCTTTTCTCTTGCTGTACCTTTCAGTCTTTTGTATGACACATTTTTTTTTATTCAGCTGACCAAGCAAAACAATTGTCGCTGATGATTAACAACAATAACAACGACAACAACAACAACAACAACAACAACAACAACAACAACAACAACAACAGCAATAAAATCAACAACAACAATAACAATAAGTACCACAATTTGTTGTACAACATATTTCACGCACTCACGTTTTTCAATGCAACACTTACAACACACAAAAAAATGCCGCCTTCTTTTTTTTTTTTTTCGTACTCTACCTTCACCTCCTCCTCCCCCCCGCTGCTGGACTGCCCGCGGCGCCGCCCTACGGCCTATTTCATTGCCTCAATACAAAAGTTGAACATAAATTTTTATGATCACAACTTTATAATAAGTTGCTTTTGTTGTTGTTGTTGTGGTTGTTGTTGTTGCTGCTCTTTACCTGCTTGAGAAGCTTGTCGGCATTGACAACGCAAATTGCTCGAGTTACAGTTTTTTTTTATATTTTTTTTATAGAAGCTAAAGATAAACAAAGAAAATGATAATTAAAGCAACAAGCAGCAGCAGCAGCAGGCAGCAGCAGTCTAAGTGTTGCAATATAGCAGCTTAATATAGCCACTTTTCTTACATTTTACAGGGTATCTATTTTGATATGTAGTCGACTTTGACTTTGAAATTGACAATTTTTTTTTTGTAAGTTTCGAATTTTTTTTTTGTAATTTTCGAATTTTTTTTTTTGTAATTTTCGAATTTTTTTTTTGTAATTTTTGAATTTTTTTTTTTGTAATTTTCGAATTTTTTTTTTTGTAATTTTCGAATTTTTTTTTTGTAATTTTTGAATTTTTTTTTTGTAATTTTCGAATTTTTTTTTTGTAATTTTCGAATTTTTTTTTTGATGAATTTTCGAATTTTTTTTTTTTTGTAATTTTCGATTTTTTTTTTTGTAATTTTCGATTTTTTTTTTTGGTAATTTTCGAATTTTTTTTTTTCTCCTTCAAATTTTTATCAATTTTTTTTGATTATTAAAATTTTACAGGGTATCTCTATGTACATTGGCATTGACTATAAAATCAGAAAAAAAAAAAAAAAAAAAAACAAAGAGAAAAGAAAAGAAGAAAAGTTGTAAATAAATGCCGCTCATATTGTGCAAATTTTTTTTTGAATTTACAATTTTACAGGGTATCGCATATGCAGATTTTCTTTGAAATTAGTCAAAAATAAATGTTAATGAAATCATGTCTGAAATAAATTAAAAAATTGCATCTATTTTTTCGTTAGTCAAATTTTACAGGGTATCTATATGCATGGCATTGACTTTTAAATCAGCAAAAAAAAAAAAAAAAAAACAGAGAGAAAAGAACAAAAATTGTAAGCATATTCATCGTCAAGTTTTTTTTTTGAAGAATTACGTAAACCTTTGGAGTATTACATTTTTACAGGGTATTTAAGAAAATTTAGATTTGTAATTCCTTGTTTGTTAAATTTCACAGGGTATCTATATGTAAGGCATTGAGTTTGAAAAACAATTGTAAATAAATTTATCTGTTGAATCTTTTGATGAATTTGCGCAAAAATATTCAATTTTTGAATATTCAATTTTACAGGGTATTCTACATATAGTTGACTTTGTAATTATTAAAAAAACAAAAATTTAAGCAAATTTAAATCTGACATGCTATAAAAAAATTGCACTTATTTTTTTTTTTTTTTTCAAATTATACAGGGTATCTGTGTGTACGGCATTGCATTTGAAATAATTAAAAATAGGAAGAAAAAAAAAACAATTAAAAAAAAAATTCATCTTTCCAATTGCATTTATTTTTGTTTTAGTCAAATTTTACAGGGTATCTATATGCTTGACATTGACTTTTAAATCAGCAAAAAAAAAACAAAAAAAAACAAAGAGAAAAGAACAAAAATCGTCAAGTCTTTTCAAGAATTACGTAAACTTTTGGAGTATTAAATTTTACAGGGTATTCCACATGTAGTTGACTTTGAAATTAATAAGGAGAAGAAGAAGCAAAAACAAAACAGAAAAAAAAAACTGTAAACAAATTCATGCGAATCTCTTTGAAGAGAGAATTGCGCAAAATTGAATTTTTTTTTATTTATTTATTTATTTTTTTTTTTTTTTGTAGTAAATGCGGAATGTTGAGATTGACCTTTTGGGTTTGTCGAGCAGCTATATATAAGATATAGTACCGACATACCATGACATTAACATATATCATAGTAGCTACAATTTCATTCACTGGGTGTGGCAAAATATTTCTGACTGCTGCTGCAACAGCTAACTGCTGCTGCTGCTGCTATTGCTGCTGCTGCTGCTGCTGCTGTTGTAGCTCGTTATGATGCGTCAAGCTCATAATCAGCTGACAAATTTTATTGGCATCTAATGTGCTCTTACACGTTGAACCCCCCCCAAACCCGCCCAAGAATAGCCAACACCTATCTACCCCTCCGGCCCCCAACCCTCCCTGCTTCTACTCCATGCAACTTCTTGATTTCACGCGCCGCTGTTCGTCATCAGCGTAATGTGAATTTACGATTTGCAATTTACGATAAGTTTACTGTTGATTTCAGCTATTTTATAGCCACGCCTCCTGCCTCGCAACACCTGCCTCGCTGCTGTTGCTGCTGTTGCTATTACTGCCTCTGCTCCATTGCTTTTGCAGAACCATTTGTGACCATTAAATGCCGCTGACCATAAGGCTGACCAAGCGCAAAAAGCTTTAACTTTAATTTTAATTTTAATGCTAGGAAAAATGGCAAAATAAATGCACAATGTACTGCGAGCGCGACTATTAGTTACTCTGGAATAATTATCGATAAATTATCGATAACAAGAAACAAATGTACTATGCATTCCAAGTTTGACTAGTTGTTACTCTGGCATCAAAATTAGCATGTCGATAAATTATCGATAATTGTTGATAACAAGAAACAAATGTACTGCGCATTGCAAGTTTGACTATTAGTTACTCTCGAATCAAAATTAGCATGTCGATAAATTATCGATAATTATCGATAACAAAAAAAAGTGTACTACGCCTTGCAAGTTTAACTATTAACTACTCTGGTATAAAAATTAGCATGTCGATAAGTTATCGATAAATTATCGATAACAAAAAACAAATGTACTATGCATTGCAAGTGTGACTAGTAGTTACTCTGGTATCAAAATAAGCATGTCGATAAATTATCGATAACAAGAAACAAATGTATTGCACATTGCAAGTGCGACTATTAGTTACTCTGATATCAAAATTAGCATGTCGATAAATTATCGATAATTATCGATAACAAAAATAAATGTACTGCGCATTGCAAGTTTGACTATTAATTACTCTCGAATCAAAATTAGCATGTCGATAAATTATCGATAATTATCGATAACAAAAAAAAGTGTACTACGCCTTGCAAGTTTAACTATTAATTACTCTGGTATAAAAATTAGCATGTCGATAAGTTATCGATAAATTATCGATAACAAAAAACAAATGTACTATGCATTGCAAGTGTGACTAGTAGTTACTCTGGTATCAAAATAAGCATGTCGATAAATTATCGATAACAAGAAACAAATGTATTGCACATTGCAAGTGCGACTATTAGTTACTCTGATATCAAAATTAGCATGTCGATAAATTATCGATAATTATCGATAACAAAAATAAATGTACTGCATCTTGCAAGTTTGACTTGTAGTTACTCTGGAATCAAAATTAGCATGTCGATAAATTATCGATAATTGTCGATAACACAAATAAATGTACTGCGCATTGCAAGTTTGACTATTAATTACTCTGGAATCAAAATTAGTATGTCGATAAATTATCGATAAGTCAATAATTATCGATAGCGACATCAACATATCGATAACTGTAGTTAACAGTATATTCTTCAGACAGCCTTGTTATTAAGTATCCATTCTACCAAATTTTGAACACAATCGATAACTATCGATAATTCTGACATAAATTATAGATTACCAAGTCTGTCTTCATGCTTGAGTTAAGTTACTATAATAACAATTACACTACACTACACTACATGGTACACTAAAAAATTATATGCAAGTGATAATTATCGAAGTGATAATTAGCAAGCGATTATTATATTATATTTTGATAATTATCGAAATTGCAAAAATTGTAAATTTTATTTTAACATCAAGTTAAATGCAAATACAATTTCATAAGTAAACGATAAACAATGTTTATCGTTGTGTTATCGATATATGTAAATAAAATAAATAAAAACTTAAATTATTGCGCTGTGCAGCTTTGTTGCTGTAGACAATTTCTAGCATATAATAGAACCTATATATGCATTTCTACAGGGTATACACACACACATAGGAGAAGAAGAAGCAGCAGCAGCAAAAAGATTTGTGTGCAAAATTTAATAGCAAATAAAAATAAAAAATAAAAAAAAAAAAAGTCAAACGCGCGCGCATAAATTTTTGTAACTTGCAAAACGCAAAATGTTCGATGTCCGATGTATATATATATCTGTATATTTATATAGTAGTAGTAATGGTATATGAGCTGCTATCAAATGTGCCATATCTACAAAAAAAAAAAAAAAACACTCAATGCCAGTTGCCACGCCCACAACAATAACAACAGCAACAAATAGCGAAATGAATTAACTTTTACTTTGAACTTTGACAGTTATGGCGGCAAAAGCAAAGGGAAATTAAAGGTGTAGCGGGGTGTTTGGGGGGGATGGTGGGAGAGGGAGGTGGGGGGTTTATGGGGTATAGTCAGTCGTAGATAGCAGTTGAGGGTCAATTATATTGTGGCATGCGTGTCTTCTCTACGCTGCCACTGCTTGCTGCCATTACTATTACTACGACTTTTGCACCTGACTGTTGCCCCTCCCCCCCATCCCCTAAGGCAAGTTTCGTGTCGTTTTCATTTTCGTTTTGTTTGTTTTGATTGCTTCTTCTGCTTCTTCTTCTTGACTCTTTTTTTTTTTTTGGCATATTTTTTATTATAATTTGATTTCTGGTCACCAATTGCCAATCCCCAAGTCAGCAAAGTCAAGTCCCCCAAAGTCTTCACCTGAGTCATTCAACCCGCAAAAGACTTTCATATCTATGCACAGGCAGCGGAACAGAGTAGAAAGAGAGAGAAAGAGAGAGATAGATACATAGAGAGAGAGAGAGAGAGATAGACTTTACTTTCTTTAACAAAATTTGAAATACGCCACCCGCCTGAGTAAAAGGAGCTTTCGTTGCTGTTGTTGCTGCTGCTGCTGTTGCTGTTGCTGTTGCTGTTGCTGCTGTTACTCTTTTGGTGGGTGAAACCGATATTAGCTGAGCGGAATTGTTAATTAACGCAATGCGGCGACATATGTTAATATCGTGCGAGCATATCAATTTGTCTTTAGCGAAACGCTGCCATGCAAGCCGGAAAGCAGCCAATGACGGATGTATGTGCATGCATGTGCATGTGTGTGTGTGTGTGTGTGTGTGTGTGTGTGTATCTCTCTGTGTATGCTCGTGTGTTTGGTCGTAGTATTGGTAGGCGATCAGGTGGAGTTAAAATCATAAGCTGACATAAATATGACTAATATGCAAGTGAAATTAATCGTTTTTTGGCTATAATCGATTGTATTGTGTAATCGATAACATATCGATTAATAATATATTTATAGATAATTGTGTGTGATAAATGCTAGGCGTGTGATATAAAATTTGCTAGTTGTATTTTATTATGTTATCGATAATTAAGTAATCGATAATATATCGAAAATTAAATAATCGATAATATATCGATAATTAAGTAATCGATAATATATCGATAATTAAGCAATCGATTATATATCGATAATAAGGCAATCGATTATATATCGATAATAAGGCAATCGATTATATATCGATAAGTAGCAATGGATAATATATTGATAGGTAGTGATCGATAACATATCGATAAGTATCAATTGATAAGTAGCAATCGATAATATATCGATAGGTAGCAATCGATAATATGTCGATAGGTAGTGATCGATAACATATCGATAATTAAGCAATAATATATCAATAAGTAGCAATCGATAATATATCGATAAATATCAATCGATAATATATCGATAAGTAGTTATAGATAATATATCGATAAGTAGTTATCGATAAGTAGTTATCGATAATTGTGTATGATAATTACTATTAAGACATACACTTATCGATTATTATCGATCTTTTCAGAATTGAGTTAGCTGATTAGCCAAGTCATCTTTAATATGTCCAATGTTTTGGCTAAAACCGATAACTAAGCAAACTTATCATTATCGTTAACAAATCGATAAATACGATAACAATTAATAAAACCAACTTTAGACTAGAAATGATTTTTTAAATAGTAATAATGCAGCAGCATTAATAACTCAATAAGTAAAGTGTAATAATCGATAAATTTGTGTCACACAATTAACTGTAAAAATTAAACTTGTACAATTAGCAGCAAAAGCAGCAACGTGTCAAGTTTGTTGCCTGAGTCTTTGACAATTTTTTAACAAATTTTATTATTTTATTTTTGTGGTTTTCTGTTTTTCTTTGGTTTTGCAAATTGACAGATCTGTAAATCAAGTTAGTGAATCAATCAGTCAGTCAATCAGTCAGTTGGTCTGTCGGTCTGTTGGTCACATGCTTTGACTTTTATAACAGTAAATACCGAAAACACTCATCACGATGCACTGCACTTGTCACCTGGCTGCCGCACAGACAGATCGCCGCTTAACTCTTCGATTTTTTTTTTGTCTCCGGCCTCGAACTCAATTATAATGCATGCCATGTGCAAGTCTATAGTAGTGATAGTTGTATCTCTGTCTCTCTCTCTCTCTCTTTCTCTCTCTCTCTCTCTGTCTTTGTGTGTAAGTGAGGCATATTATTATTTATATTGTAGTTCTGCTGCTGCTGTTGTTGTTATGCGACGCGTGTTGCAAACGAACGAAAAAAAAAAAAATTGTATGTTTATTTTCTTCATTTTCGCTTTAAAATTTCTTCGTCAAGAATATCAAAATGTTGTAGTTTCGGAAGGCTTTCTACTGAAATTGAAAACGCATTTAATAACAAATTCACAAAACCAAAATTGAAATGCAAAAGAAAACAAGTAGTTAAAGAAGAAGAAGAAGCACCAGCAGCAGCAGCAGAAGTAACATTCGAAATTGTTGACAAAAAAATAAATAAAAAATTAAAAAAATTTCACTTTCAGGCTAAAGTAAATCTCATAGCCAAATCTTTGAATCGAACAACGAAATTCGGACTGGAATTTTTAAGACCTGATCACTGACTGAGAAGGAGATGAAGATTAAGTGGAGAATGAAAGATGAAGTGGGGGAAGTGAAAGGGGGAGTGACACAGAGTTAAGATGAAAATGAAAATGAAGACTCTGCGCATAACTTGCAGTTGAAGCTTAAGTTGGAAGTTGGAAGTTTTTAGATGCATAAATCAAAAGAGATGCGAGTGCGTTGCTGCTGATTAGCGATAACACATTATTTTTTTTTTCTTCTCTTTCTTTTGAATGCGGGGAGTGGCAATAACAAAACAATAACAATAACAAGCAAACGCATAATAATAATAACAACAAATTTGATTAGCCGGAACCGCCACTGTTAAGGGCGTTGCAATGAGTCAAAGAAAGCGCAAATGAACTAGAGAGAAGTCAAAAAAAAAAATGGGTTACAATTTTTATACTCATTAGTCAAAGTTGGGTATATAAATTCTTCTAAGCAATAACAAAAAAAAAAAAAAAAAATTATATTTAAATAATTTTTTTTTCTATTTATTTTTTTTATTTATTTTTTTTTTATTTATTTATTTTATTTATTTTTTTTATTTATTTTTTTTTAATTTATTTTTTTTTTATTTATTTATTTTATTTGTTTTTTTTATTTATTTTTTTTTAATTTATTTTTTTTTTATTTATTTTTTTTTAATTTATTTTTTTTTTAATTTATTTTTTTTTATTTATTTTTTTATTTATTTTTTTTTATTTATTTATTTTTTTATTTATTTATTTTTTTATTTATTTATTTTTTTATTTATTTATTTTTTTATTTATTTTTTTTATTTATTTTTTTATTTATTTTTTTTATTTATTTTTTTTATTTATTTATTTTATTTATTTTTTTTTATTTATTTATTTTTTTATTTATTTATTTTTTTATTTATTTATTTTTTTTATTTATTTATTTTTTTTATTTATTTTTTTATTTATTTTTTTATTTATTTTTTTTTATTTATTTTTTTATTTATTTTTTTTTATTTATTTTTATTTATTTATTTTTTTATTTATTTTTTTTTATATTATTTTCTTTTTGTTAAAATTTATGTTAAAAATTTACAAATAATTTACAGGGTATCTAAATGTTAAATGCAACTTAACATATGTAACTACAGTTTTGTCTATTTTATTTGAACTTTTGTATAAAAAAAAGGTTCATTGGGTTCTCTGCACGAAAGTTTTTCACGTTTTCTTAAGCAATTCGCGCTTCAGCTAATGGAAAATTATACTTATAAAAAAAATAAAAAATAAAAAAAAAATTATAAAGTGCTCTCTCGCAATTTTAGACTCTTCAACTGATTGAGATCTAAGCGCGTTTTATTATTGTTGTTATTGTTATTGTTAATGAGTTTTCATGACTTTTCATATGTTTTTTTTTCATGATGAATAGACATATATTACTTCAACAGAAGTGCAGAGAGTGAGTGTGAGAGAGAGAGAGAAGGAGAGAGTGTGTGTGTAAGCGCAAGTTGAGCAAAATTTGTAATTACAGTGTATTGCACAAGCTTTTACTATACACACTTTTTTTTATGCTTTTAATATTTTTTCCATTTTTTTTTTTCGTCCAATTTCTAATTCAAAAATTTATTGATTATATTTATTTTTTTTCTTTATTTTACAGCCAAAGATTAAACAACGCCTAAAACAGTAATCAACAACAACAACAAGAAAATAAAAAAAATAAAAAACTAACGTTAACGTCTACATTTAATGAACTAAGCTAAGCTAAAGAGGTAAGTGTAAGCATCAATTCATTTCCAATATATTTAACACTCAAGTTTGTTGCCTAAGTCTTTCGTTTTTTTTGCCAGCATACAAAAATATTGTTGAGCAAAAATAAAAAAAATGATACGTAAACCTGTCGCATGAATTGCCAAAAAAAAAACAAACTAAAAGCAAGTGCGTACCGTTAATTGTGCATGACTAGAAATTGAGAAGAAAAAAAGAGAGAGAGAGAGAGATAAGTTGGTTGTGCGAAAGAGCTAGCGCACGCAATAGGCATTGACAACGATTTAAACAAGAACCGTTACATAAAAAAGAAAAAAAAAAAACAAAAAACTTAACATGTTTGTTTTTTCTTTTATTTTTATTTTGATTTTTAGCATTATTTTTGTTTTTCTCATATTCAGCTGCAGATTACACTACACTTGCTCTGCGGAGTACTATATTTTTTATGTGAATTGTGTTACCAACAAAAAAAAAAAATTTATTGAAATTTAAATTTATTAAATTTATTTAAATTTATATTAATTTATTTATTAAAAATAAATTAATTAATTTTTTTATTTGCTTAATTTTTTTTTTATTTAATTTTTTATTTATGTATTTAATTGTTTTTTATTTAATTTTTTTTTATTTATTTTTTTTATTTACTTAATTTTGTTTTTATTTAATTTTTTTTTATTTATTTAATTTTTTTTTTTTATTTAATTTTTTTTTATTTATTTAATTTTTTTTTTATTTATTTAATTTTTTTTTTATTTATTTAATTTTTTTTATTTATTACATTTTTTTATTTATTTAATTTTTTTTTATTAATTAAATTTTGTTTTATTTATTTAATTTTTTTTTTATTTATTTAATTTATTTAATTTTTTTTTATTTATTTAATTTTTTTTATTTATTTAATTTTTTTTTTTTTTTTCTTTTATTTATTTAATTTTTTTTTTTCTATTTTTGCTGAAAGCTTACAGAAAAAAAAATATGAGTATAAAACGCATAAATATGAATTAAAATTACAATAAATTTTAGATATTGATTGAAAGTGTATTTCACTTATTGTCACTGCACAAAGCACTCTTTTTTTCTCTCGCTCTCTCTCTCTCTCTCTCTCTCTGTCTGTCTGTTTCTCTATTTTTTTTTCCTCTCTATATACCTTATAAATATTTTCGTCTATTTGTCATTAAAGCGGCCCGTTTCTGCTTTGTTTTTTTTCTCTTCCTCTACTTCTTTTTTTTTTATTGAGTTGCCGTTTTGGGCCATGTTTCGTATTTGAGGGAAGGGATGAGGTGAAGGAGCGCTATTGGCTTAATATCGCGATATATGTTCGGCGAACGACCTTAAATGGTTTTTGACTTTGACTTCATTGGCTTTTTTTTTCTTTTTTTTTTTTTTTGTGGGACGACAATTGACAAAGGCGCAGCTCAAGTCGCACTTAGGTTTTTTTTTCTGTTTCTGTTTCTGTTTTCTTTGGCCGATTGTGCCGCTGTTGTCTGAGGATTTGGCAAGCTAATTAAGTTATTCGCTTGTTGTTTGTTTGTTTAGTCACGCTGCGAGAAAAGCTCTTAAAATAAAATATATAAAAAAAAACCAAAAATCAAATAAAAATAAATAAAATATAGAAATAAATAAATATTAAAAGTAAATAAATAATAATATTAATTAGGGAATGTTAAAAATTTTCAAAAAATATTTTACTGATTTTTTTCTTTCTACAAGTAAAATAAAAAAATAAAAATAAAATGAAAATATTTGAAAAAAAAAATGTTTAAAATATATGGAAATATTTTTTAACAATTGAAGAAAATAAAAAAATATATTGAAATATTTTTAAAAAACATATAAAAAAAAAAATAATATTAAAATATTTAAAAATTAAAAAAAAAATTTAAAAAAAATAAATTAAATAAAAATTAATATAAATTATGGAATATAAAAAAATTTTAAAAAATATTTTACTGATTTTTTTTTTTTTTCAAGTAAAATAAAAAAAATAAATAAAATAAAAATATTTGAAAAAAATAATATTAAAATATTTAAAAATTAAAAAAAAAAAATTTAAGAAAATAAATTAAATAAATAATAATATAAATTAGCGAATGTTAAAAATTGTGAAAAAATATTTTACTGATTTTTTTCTTTCTACAAGTAAAATAAAAAAAAATAAATAAAATGAAAATATTTGAAAAAATGGTAAAAATATATAGAGAAACATTTTTAAAGAATTGAAAAAAAGAAAAAAAATTTAGTTCTATTTTTAAAAATATGAAAAAAAAATAATATGAAAATATTTAAAAATTAAAATAAAAATTTTTAAGAAAATAATATAAAGTATTTTAAACATAATTTCTTCTATTTTTTGTTACAACTTTCAAGTTCAACTTCAAGCCATTGCTTCAATTAAAATTGTTCAATGTATATAAAATTTAATATTTGAAGCTAATAACTTTAATTATGTAGCATAAAATATAAAACAACGAAAACTTAAACAAATGCATGTTAAAAAAATTATAATAAACATGCGAAGCTAATTTACAGCTGCTGCTGCTACTGCTGCTTCTGTTGCTTCTGTTGCTGCTGCTGCTAATGTTGCTCTTCAGTGTCAAAACTCTTGAGTTGAACTATAAATATTGGCTATAAATATTATGAAATTATTATACATTCTAAAAGTTAAGTAACAGCAGAAGCAACAGCAGCAACAAACAAACAAACAACAACAAAAAGTTGTCAAACAAACAAACAGACAGGAAAACTTGTCTTTTAACTTGACCTTAAGAGATATTGTGCTGTTGCTCTTGTTGTTGTTGTTCTTGTTGTTGTTTTTAACTCTTTTTTTTTTTTTGCTTCTAAAGCTATGTAATAGATTATCTGCTAACTTTTAAGATCATTTTAGTGTTCTCTTTGTTTAAGCTGGAATGCTCGGGGCAACATTTACCAATCAATTTGACAGACACTGTGTGTCTTAAAATTGAAGTCTTACATTTGCCTACAGTCGCGTCTCATTGCATTGGCAAACCGTTCGTTTGTTCGTTCGCTTTAATTTTTTTTTACTCTCTTTTGCTTGCTTGCTTGCTGCTGCTCTCAGTACTGTTGTTTCTTTGTGCTCTCTCGCTCGCTCGCTCGCTCGGTCGCCCACACTGAACGTGAGCGCACGAGCACCTGTCGCTGCAACTTTGTCTTTCACGTTCGATACTTCTTCGGTTCGGCTCGCATAGCGTATCATCGTCATCGTCATCATCATCATCGTTGCCGTCGTCGTTGTTAGCGACGTCGGCGCAGCGACAACGTTGGCCGCCGCTTTCGGGAGCAAGCGCAACTTGTCGCTTACGTTTGGCACGTCTTAAGTTTTCAATGCGTTGCCAACCGTCGATAAGAACGCACGCGAAACGAGCCAAGCGCAGCGCAGCGTTAAATCCGAGATTTCCGACTCTTATTTTTTTTTTTTATTTAACTGTAAAACTTTGTCTATTGAACGAAATGAACGCGCGCGCGTGTTCAATTTTATATTTATATACAAATACATTTTTTGTTGTTTCTCGTGCGAATAACAATTAAAATTAATCAATTTTTATTGGTTTTTTTTTTTATATTTTGTTTGCTGCATTTTCTTTTTTTTTTTATTTCTAATATTAAAAACAAACAAAAGCAGTA
>JBAMBR010006016.1:0-91000 GCA_037044475.1 Zaprionus obscuricornis | reverse complement strand
AACACTTGCCTCATATTCTATATTTAATAGGGTGGCAACACTGGCACAAGTGCCCTGTCACGTCCAAGCTGACTGACAAGAATATATGTATAATAAAATTTTTTGAATTCAATACAATAAAATGTCGATTACGCGAAAATATTAAATAATTATTTACTAAATATTCTTAAAAAGTTTTTTTTTTATATTTAATATTAATATTTATTTTATTTAAAGTTGAAGGAAAATTGTTTGACTATTGAAGTTTCAAGTGTTTGATATCATTCTGTTTGAACGTAGCTGAGCTACACTAACAAATAACCTCAAAGCGGCACCGGCCACATCGCATCATTGGAATTTATTATTATTATTATTATTTTTAATATAATTATTAAAACACACACACACAAAAATGAGCCGCAACTACAAAGAGGATCAGAGCAATGAAGTTGAGGCTCTTGATTCCATATATTGTGGCGAAATGGAAGGTACATACATATATAATTAAAAAACTAAAGCGACCTGTAAGACAATTTAATTTAATCGCTTTTGTTTCTTTGTTTAGTTCTACAAACAGAACCGTTCCACAAATTTCAGATACCTATTGCCACAGAGGAATACAATGCTGATGCACCTGAAGATAGTGATAAGGGTTTAGCATGCAAACTTGTCTTTACGTATACGGCCAAATATCCGGATGAAGCGCCGCTGGTCGAAATCGATGAATCGGAGAATTTCGAAAATGTATCGGAAAATCAATTGCTCGAACATTTACGTCAAACAATTGAGGAGAATATTGGTATGGAAATGATATTCTCGCTGGTAAGCAGTGCACAGGAATGGCTAAATGTACAGTGGGATGAACATAAAAAAGAGCAAGATGATGAAAGAGCGCGCAAAGTACTTGAAGCTGAGGAAGCGGAACGTAAGAAATTTGAGGGAACGCGTGTAACAGTCGAAACATTTATGAAATGGAAACTGGAATTTGAGGAAAGTATGGGTATAACAGCAAAACGTGAAAAGAATAATGATTCAAAGAAATTAACGGGTCGCGAACTCTTCATGTGCGATAATACACTAAATGATTCCGATATTAAATTTCTATTGGAAGCTGGCGATAGCATTGAGAATGTTAAAATTGATGAAACATTATTTCAAGATATTGGTGAACTTGATTTGGATGATGATGATGATGACGATGAGGATTGGGTGCCCGGTGCTGATGATGATGATGATTAAATGATATCCTATCCCCTCCCAGCTGCGATATTAAAATGTAATAAAGATTCACCTTCAAAGACACACTCGTGTATTTGTAAACAGTACACAGCCTTAATAACAGAGAATATATAAAGAAGGCTTTACTTAGTGTTATACAGAATAAAATGCAAGCGTGTTATCAATCCAATCTAATTATCAATCAAATCTATTTTATTAATCTAATCCATTAGGATTTCCCAAGCTCATTTCAGATAATTTAAGTCCGTGACTATACACAGGTTGAATGTCATCCAAATCGTAGTAATCATCATCACTTGTTGAATCATCAGCTTTTGATTCGTTTTTGGCTTCGTTGACTTTGTTGGAATCATCAGCTTTAGTTTCATTATTGGCAGTGGATTTCCTAGCAGGTGGCAAAGATTTACGTGCGATATTTAAATTTTGCCAATGTCCAGGCTCTTGTTTTGGTAATGTAATCTCGACTTTTGTACCAAACATTTGCACTGAAGCTTTCTCAACATTAATAATCTATTTAAACGATAAAAGAAAGTATTTAATATTTCATTAAAATTAACATTACAAAATTTCTTATTACTTACACCACGTAGTTCCAGATCCAAATCAAATTTAGCATTTTCTTGTTCAGGAAAAACAAGCATTACATGTAATCTTATTGGATTCACTTCAATTACACTTTTGGCATAATGATATTTTTTGGCATAGACAGAAACAACAACATTCGTTGCAGTCTGATGCCAGTCGTAACGGCATTGCACAACTTTCTTATCTTCATCCTGCAAGTCACAAAATAGATGAAGAGCATTAAATTTTACATTTTCATACAAAATCTTTTGCGTAAAATTCTTACATCTTTAATCCATTTGTGTTGACCATAGACGCATCCCTTTTGTGCCATAAATTGTGCAAAATCTGATGTACGTTTTTGACAACATGACCAGAATTTCATGCCTTCATGAAAGATTGGAACTCCTGGATGATAAGTACATTCGCTATAGTCGCTGCTTGTGCCGGTAAATGAGTAAGTGCATCCATTGTTCTTGCAGCTTGTGCCAACAGTAACTCCACTAAAAATTAATATTTACATATTAATTAAACAATTGATTAATAAAATATTAAAATTATTATTTACCCTTCGCTGTCTGCCGCTGTAGTTGTTGCAGCCACATCGTTGACTTTTATGGCATCGATCGTTTCTTTTAGGGCAGAAGCAACAGTTGGTTTCAGCACAGTTAACGGTGTGTCAACATCTGGTCTGTCCAACGCTATTCTTATTGGTGGCCGAACTTCTACATCCACATTTTGCTCCAATTCATTTTCATCTTTCTTTGGTTTTTCTGGTTCTGGCGGTTTAATATTCGAGTGTTTGGCCAATGTGCAACCTTTCATATTGAGAAATTCTGTAAAATCGACCGATTTTTTATTGCAACACGACCAGCCTTTGTAGGCATCGTGAAAGAACGGAGCGCCCGGATGATGCCGACAAGAATCTAAATAGAAAATGGTATCTCTATGAGTTTTTTATAATTTATCTCATTGGTATTATACTTATACCATCCGTGTTAGTCTCTGGATCAAATAGTTGTCCACAACCTCTGTTATAGCACTGTAACATCTCTTATTTTTAAAGTTTGTGTATTTTTTTTTTGTAAATTGATCTAGAATATTCTTGATTTTAAGTGTGGTGGTCGGTCGATCTTAACCTTTTTTTTGTTTTTATCGATGCTGCCAACTTTCGTTGTAAATGTATATAAATTGTTATCGATACTTTAGTGCTGTTTAACTTTATGTGGATGACTGTAACGGTTTTTTGTTTTTCGTTATCACTTTGAATACGCTTAGAATGTCAAAGTATGCAAGAGAAAACCTGTATTCAACATTGTTAGAAAGGGTAATCGACAGCAGGAGAACGAACAATTAAAAGAGATAGTCAATGGTCAATACAAATTATGTTAATTATCGACATAATAGTCTGGCGCATATATCAGAAGGGTCTTTAAACTTTTTGGTATTTGTTTAACCACGAGCGCAAACAGCTGCTAACCGGAATCGAAATACATATCAATTAATGCAAATGTATTGAAGGTCAAATATAGTTTTTTTTATTTTATTTTTTTCTGTTGGTCTACGTGATTTTTTGCACAGGATTTGCCAGACAAACTACTCACAGTAAAAAAAAAAGAGGTGTGTGTGTGTTGAATGCTGGCGAATTCTGAGTCATGTCATTGAAGTTGAGCTAATTAAAAAATAATAATAAAAACAGGGCATGGTAAATGTTATGAGCCAGAAATAGAATTCGGAATTGGGAATGAGGCTCAGCACAGGCTCATAAAGACTCAATCATGATTATTATTGTTTTTTTTTTGTATTTGTTTTTTATTACATATTCATAATAAATAAATGTATGTATGTATGTGTGTGTGCATGTAAGTGTCTGTTCATTTATTGCCTGCAGCGACAAGTCATAAATTCAACAAAGCGTTCAGCAAATTGTCATTTCATTGAAAAATTCTTGTGGTCAACAAGGTTATCAACGCGACTGTGACGAGGGCAATGACGATGGCGCTGCCAATTGGCAATTGCTATCGTGAGATTGCAGCGATTGGCTTTTTGTAGTTACGCTTGCACTTAATACAAATTATGACAGGGCTACCTGGCGCCCGATTGCATCTATTTTTTTGTTTTAGGAAGTATGTGTGTGTGGTGGCTGCTGTTCGACAGTGCTGTGAATCATGGTTTCTATTGCCATCGCCAACGCTACTACCGCTAATGATCTGCTTGGTGTTTATTGATGTTGTTGCTGTCTTATTTTTTGCATTGTTGGGCAATTGTTAAAGAATTGTTTTTGTTGTTGTTGCTATTTTTTTTAGCGTTTGTTATTCATATTTCGGCGCTGTTGACTAGTGACAGCTGCAATACACTTAAAATAAATAAAGAAATATAAAAATTTGGTGCTGCATTTACTTTGTGTTGTCATTCCGTGTGCCAGTGTCAATGGAAATTAACACCACGAGCACCTATTTGGCCTATACAGACCTAGGCGTATACGTAATTTTTACATACAATGGCAAAGGCAACAGCAATAGCAAAAGCAACAATAACAACCTTTGCATGCTGCAGCATGTCATGCTGTTGTAAAATGCAAAGGCAAACGCTTGCACAGATTTCTTGGCAGCAACAGCAACAACAACAACAGCAGCAACAAAAATAACAACAATAACAACAACAAATAAATAAACATTCCAAGCACAAAACGAAGCCAGATGACGATGACGATGACGCGTAATTCAGTTCACACTTCAGTGGCAGCTCCAGCTTCAGTCTCTGTCTCTGTCACAGTCTCAGCTTCTGTTTTGGTGTTTTCTTGCGTTGGCGTTGCCATATCGATAAGCATCGCAATGAAAAGTACCATTCATACATATATATTGCACTACATAGTATGTATGTACATATATGAGTAAGTCTGTGTTTATGTTTATATATATGTATGTATGTATGTACATATATAATTACGTAATAATAACGACAACAAAGCTCTGGGGGCTATAACAAATGATAACAAAGTTGATTTGTTTGCTTAACGCTTGCGCGCTTTCAAGTTCGTTTCCTTGGTCTCTTGTTGGTGTTTCTGCTGCATGCATGCATCAACAATTGCTGCAGCAGCGACATGTACAGAGAGAGAGAGAGAGAGTGAATAAGTGTTGCACAATATACAAACGCAAAGAAACGCATAGAAATAAAATACAAATTGCATATTTTACACATTTATTTACAAGAGTTTTTTTTTGTTTTTGTTTTTTTTTTTTTTATTTTTATTTTTTTTAGATATTTTGCCTAGGCGCCTCATAAACTGACTACTTACTACGGACATGACTCGACTTGCGACTTATCGCATATCATTATTGAAATACAAAAGCAATGCAACTCTTCAGAAATAAGTGTAACGCGTATGAGTATATGGACTTCTATAAAAATTGAATGTTGCATATGATGTGTCAGGCGTTTGAAATGTTGTACTAAAATATGTTGGATCAACGCCACCAGCCGCAGCAGCAACGGCAGCAACAGCTGTAAGAAAGAGTAGGAAAAGAAAAAAAAAACAAAAAAAGAAATAGAAATAGAAGAGAGAGAAGCAATGAAAAAACAAGTATGAAAGCTACAGTCGAGTGTATTCGACTATATTATACCCGGTACCTTATATTAAATTATTGAAAAATTGCTAAGTCGCAAAGATCATTTTTATTAACCCAAAATATAGATATGTAGCTTTAAAATTTAAAATACAAAAAAGAAAAAACAAAATTAAGGTAGTCGAAAAGGCAGATGTACAGACGGAATTGTAATATACGACACAGCGATTGATTCTGAGCGAGAATATAATGAGAATAATTTAAAGGTTCGGCCGCATACACAATGATTATACCCTTAGTGGTCTATGGGTACCGGGTATAAAAACACCAAATTTGTCAATTCAGATTTGATGGTCATTTTTTTTTTCTGTAACAATAACTATAAGTACATACATACATACATACATATATGGAGAAATACATACGTAGACAATAACAATTACAATTTACAATTAATATTGTTAAGCTTGGTTGGGCGGGTGCACTTGAGATTACTTATGTATAATACTTATGCATGGCGTGTGCATTTGTGTGTCTGTCTGTTTTACCAAGTGCTAAATTCCAAAGTGTGGGCGTTAACTGACCAATTCACATACATATATGTACATATATAAATACATACATATATGTGAAGGTTAAGCGCGGCGTCAATCACGGCGTCAACATTCTTGTCAAGTGTTTTTTTTTTCTCTTTTTTTTTCATTTTATTTTTGAACAAGTAAATGTCCACTGTGCGAGTATCAGCTGCTGCTGTTGCTGGGGCGTTGCCAATATGTTTTTAGAATGCCTTTTCAAACGTTTTGTACCTGCGCACTATAAATTGCAATGGTGGGTGGCAACGACTGCGCAACTGTTGCCCCTTTTTTTATGTTTCTTGTTATTACTGTTTTTTTGACCATTAATCTACTGCCGCATTTTGGAGCAATTGTTGCACTTTCCATATAGTTGCAATTTTCAATTGCAGCTACCAGCCAGCAGCTAACAGCCGTCAGCCTTCAGCTGCCAGCTATATGTACGTAGTCGTCTCTAACCGCAGGCTGTGCACAGTTTACAGTTTTCCAGGAAGCAAAACGCTGCGTAACTTTTATTTGCTTATTTATAGTTTTTTTTTTTTTTTCGTGCTATGTTTGGAGAACTTTTTCAGAGATAGATAGAAAAAAAAACAAATTTAATTACACAATGGGCATTTGTGTTAACGGTAAACAGAATGGCACAATGGCAAATCGACAATCGTGCATAAATTGTCAAATTGTAAAAATTATCTCAACTTAACGTCTCTCGTTCGTTTTGTTTTTGTTGTTTTTGTTTTGTTTTCTTGTACATTGTGAAATGTCTTTCAATTCATTTATTTTGCATGTGTGTGTTTGTCTTTTGGCATAAAAGCAAAAAAAAATATAGCTGCTCTATTTCGTTTTTCTTGCCAATATGCAAAAAAAAATGTAAAAAAAAATCAAGTGAAGAAAAAGCCGAAAAACTGCAAAACTAGCAAAAATATTTTCCAAGGCATTAGACGCGCATATCATTTACACTACATAACACATATGCAAATGTCTTTATTCATGTATGTGCGTGAGTGTGTGTGTGAGAGAGTGAGTGTGCACTCATTGACTGCTTAGAGAGAGATATACATATATGTATATATATATATATATATGTACATACATTAATATTCCCATATGTGGTGTGACTCTTGATTGCTGCAGTAGCACCTGTTGCTGCTATAGTTGCTGTTACTTGCAGCCGACACATTTGTTTGTCATTAAAAACTGTTCATATTTTTGTCTGCTGCTGCTATATCGCTTTGATGCTCTATTAATTTTTTTTGACTCGGCACATTAGCTAATTCATGTTATTTGATATGTGCATAAAATTTTAATTTCATTTAAAAATTTAACAAGCAAGAAAAAATATTTCTACTAGTCGAGTAACAAGTTTTATATATAAAAATCTTTTAGAAAATATTTATTAATTAAAAAAACTGAACCGATAATCTGGTTTTATTTTTTTTTTATCTGTTTATCTAATCTTTAGAAATATTAAAGAATTTCAATTTATTTATCATATATAAAGTGCAACTTTTAAAGTTATAAACCAGTTTCAGCATGCTATAAAGTGCTATAAAGTCCTTATATTATGACTTTTCGTATATAAATGGAAATAAATTTAAAATGATTTTGTTAAACAATTAAAAGAATTATAAAAATAAAATTAACAAATGTCTCATTATCATGATAAAGTCTTTTATACTATTTCTTTTGCATAAAGTTCAAGTTCAATTTTTTTTTGCATAATTTGCAACTCTCTTTTTCTATAGCTTTCATCTCTTCTCTTTTTTGCACTCCCAACGGCGAACAGCTGAAACAGTCCGCCGAAAACATCGATTACTTTGTTGATTACCAGTAATGTATTATTTAGCTGCCAAGCCTATGGCAAAGTAATGAACGCAGTAATCGATTCTCTCCACACGCAGGCTTCAAAGTAATCGACACTGAATCGATCTAGTAATGCAGATTTACGCCACTGGGTGGTTATCTTCACTAACTTTTGTGCTAAGTCGCATGCGAAGATTTTTATCTCTCTCTCTCTCTCAGTCTCTCTTTGTGTGCTTGTGTTTTCGTAGTGTGTTTCTTGCGTCGTTACAGTTGTTGATTTCACTATATGCGACTATTGTCTCTGTCTTCCCCCCTTTGTCAATTTACAGTTCGATTTGTGTCGCCGCAACATCAAAGCTGACGCTCTGTTAATTAGACGCTTGTTTTTTTGTGCACTTTACAATAATTGCTACAAGAAATCATAATCGTGAACATAATCAAAGTCGTACAACTAGAGATATCAAAAAGCTATAAAATGTGCGCATAAAAAAAGAAACAAAAATCAAAACACAGAAATAATAAAAATCCAAAAAAAAAAATTATAAAATAAAAAAATATAAAATATTCAATTGCAAAAATAAAAAAAATTTGTTGTGCATTTGTTTTTTTTTGTTCTTTGTATTTGTTTAATTTTTTTATTTGTTGTTGTATTTGTTTTTGTATAATTTAAATTTTGTTTTATAATAAATTTTGAAATAACAAAATAAAATGAAAAGAAATAAACAAAAATAATTATTATGTAAAATTTTTCGCCGAAAATTGAGAACATAAATAATTAAACAAAAATAATAAAAAAAAAAATAAAATTATAAAGTGAAATTGTCTATGTATAAAAATAATAATAAAATAAGCAGAAAATAAAATAAAAAATTTGTGTACATAATTATTTTTTTTGTTGTTGTATTGCAATTAGATAACAATAATAGTTAAATTAAATAATAACTAATATGAAAAGTAACTATTATTACGCTTTAACGTAATGTTAGTGCTTTGAAGTGTGTGTGTGTGTGTGTGCTTGGGCTTGTGTGTAGGGCTGATGTGTGTGTGTGTTTTGGGGGGGGGGGGGGGTTGTTGAAGTTTGGAGTGGGAGTAGGTTGCTTGCTTGGTTGTGTTGATTGAGAGAGTGAGGTGCAAACGTTCAAATTGCAGTTAATTGTGACGCGCATTTCCGTTTCCGGTGCTGCTTGCTTGGCATTGTGAATGTTGTATGCGTGTGTGTGTGTGTGCTGTAGTATTATTGTGTGGGTGGCAAATTGTGCTTGTGCTTGTGCTTATGCTTATGCTTATGCTTGGGTGTCTGTGTACATTTAACCAAAGATTGTGCCTGTGAATTGAATATGGTTTTTTTTTTGTAGGTTATAAATTATAAAGACAATTATAAAATGAAACAAACGATTAAACAAACAACTGAATTAACTAATTGTTAAACAAATATATAAAAAAAATAATTAAAATAATAGAAACAAAACTTGTTTCGCATATTTAAACACTACATCAATTGCACTAATAAAGCTTTTTTTTTCTCTCTATATGTGTGTGTGTATGTGTGTTTATGAATGACTTAATGATTGTGTATATATTTGTGTGTGTGTGTGTGTGTGTGTGTGAGTGTGTGTGGGTGGCCTAGGCACTTTACTAATTGTTTAAATTGCGCGTCTAAGTGTATTACTTTGTTGTGGTGGCACAAAACCAAAGCCAGAGGCGCCAACAACAACACCGCTTGACTCTTCAATTGCATCTGGTGGCGATGGTGGGAATACAACGGGACCTGCACAAACAAAAAAACAATTTAAATGACAAAAAAAAAAAAAATTAAAGATAAAGAAAGTGTTAAAGAGTATTAAAATAAAAAAAAAAAATTAATAATGAATTTAATTTATTTATTTATTTTTTTATTACCTCGATTCTGTCGTGGATCACGCACTTGCGCCGCTGAGGGTTGTGCCAATGCCAATGGATCATAGGCGAAACGTGAACGTCCTGGAAATTGTCCTAGAAAATATTGTTGACCAGCAGCAAAGGCAAGGCACAGGCATAATGCAGCAATGGTGACTAACTGTAATACATAATAATAATAGAAATTTTGATATTTTATATATAATTATATAGTACATGCTTTGCTTTGCTTTGCTTACTGTTAGGCAAAATAATAAATGAAATACGGTCAAAACGATTAAACATACAATTGAAATGTATGCCAATGCCAATGCTTTAGACTTTTATAAAGAAATAAAAAACAATTAAGCTGCTAAGCAAGCAGACTGACCATAGAATGCCAATCATATGTATAGCTGACTGTCTGTGTGTGTTTGTACTTGACTTAAGCCACGAGCCACGAGACACTACAACACCAACAACAATAGCAAAAACACAATGACATACGAGCCAGTTCTTGGCCCCGTCTCATTTAGCCATTTTTCATATGCAGAGCAAAAAGATCGCTGTAATTAGCAGCAATTGCTGTACAACAAAAAAAAAAAAATATCATGACAAAAAAAAAATACAATAATTTTTTTTTTCCTTTTTTGTTTTTTTTTTTTTTTATACAAATTTATGACAATTGCAAAAGTTTTTTTTTTCTAATTTTTTTTTTTTCAATTTTCCAACACATTGTTTGTGTCTGTACATTGTGGCACATTTTGCGTCTGTCTCAGCGACCCAAATGCAGCGTTAAGCTGCCTTACTATTTGCTAGTTACCACAAAGTTGCATGCAGCTCGTTAAGCAGCTAACTCTGGATGTGCTGTGCGCCGGCAATGGCGGCGTTCATCAATAGCAAAATGTGCGCTGTGCGCATGCTGTGCAAATTGACTTTGTGGTTATAAATAAGTTGAAATAAAAAAAAAAAAAAAATAATAGTTTTTTTTTTTTTTCTATTTCTTGGCTCTTGGCTCTTGGCCATTGGCCATTGACTGTCTGGGTGACTGAATTTATTGATTTCGTTAAGTGCAACAATGTGAGATTTGTATGTATGTTTGTGTGCTTGTGTATCTCTGTGTCTGTGTGTTGCGGGTGTTACAATTGTTGCCAGCAGAAACACCGCATCGCAACGAGTTATAAAGCCGTCACGCAATTGACGTACATATTGGACACTAATCATAGGGCCAACGATCATGATGAAGCCATACAAAGTTAATAGAACGAGTTTTGTTTTTTTTTTTGCTGGCACAACTGTTGCCAACTGTTATTGACTGGCAACTGGCAATTGGCAGTAGACAGCTGCTGCTGCTGCTGCTGTTGCTGCTACATGCATATGAGCTCATATAATATTATATGTTAAGCTATACATATGAAGTCTATCTAATCGCACCTGTGGCTCACATTCATCCATACTTATAAAGGCAAAGTAATTGCCAATTGCCTTAGTTTCAGTTAAGCTCTTTTATAATGTTGTTATTATTATTATTGTTGTTGTTGTTGCATTTGCTTTTCATTATTGTTGTTGTTGTTTTGAGTGCTTTTTGCTTCATTAATTGCCTAATGGGCCGCGCCTGCAATCAATGCAATGCTGCAGCTCACATACACACACACACACGTACACAGGGCGTATGCGCAATATTTGGAAAATCAGCTAGCAAGAGTCTGTTGTTGACTTAGTTACACTGTTGCCTCTGCCTCTGCCTCAGCCTCTATCGCTGCCACTGTCTGCTACTACAATTGATTTCAATATTTTACGAGCACCCTACAAAATAGCCATCAAATAAAATTTTTAAGAGAAAAACCAAAAAAAAAAAAAAAAAAAAAAAACTACAAGTAACAGTAACAAGCAGCACAAAAAGAAAAACAACAACATTGCTAATTGCTATTAGTAAAAATATGCAAAATAAGAACAGCGCAGAGTGGAAAGCTAAAAAAAAAAAAAATCTACGGACTTTAAACTAAATAATCAAAAAATATGCAAAACAAGTTGACAACAACAAAAGCAACAACTACAACAACAACAAGAGAGACTAGTCTAGACTTTATAGTCTTGGTAACTTGTGAAAATGTTTTTAATTAATTCATGCCCCTTGTTGCCACTGCTATTGCTGCTGTTGCTGGCCAGACACAGCGTCTGTTGCCACATCAATGTATTTTTTATTTTTATTTTTTTACTACTGTAAAGTTGAGAGCTGAGAAGCTTAAAAGAAGCTGAGCTGAGAGAAGAGACAGTAGCAGCTGCAGTGATGGGAATAAAGTTTAAGGCAGAGGCAATTGCAAAGTCAAATGAAGCCTCAGAAGCAATGACAGAAGCTGCAAGCAGAGACAGAGAGACAGTAGCAGCAGTTGAATGAAGAGACAGAGCGACAGCAGCAGCAGAAACTGAATGAAGAGACAGAATTTGAATTGAAAAGGCAAAGACAGCTGCAGAGACAAAGAAAAGAGTTAAGAGCAGAAGCTTAACTAAGAGCAGCATCAACTACATTAAGCTAATAGCTTTTGTCTCTGTCATTAGCCCAAAAACATTTATATTTCTCCAATGAGAGAAAGAGAGATGAAATCCATGTGATAATTATGGCAAAACTGACAAAAAAAAATGTTGTATGATGTGGAGCATATGTCAGCAGATTAAAGTTAACATTAACATCAATTGCACTAAAAAGTATGATTAATGATGCATTTCAATGGCGTAGGCGGCGCTAAGAAACTAACAAATGCTCAAACATTGGCAAAGCTCCAAATAAATGTTGTGAGAAACTGTCCAAAAAAAAACATTTAAACTGACAGCAGTTAACTGACATAAAGCAAATTTTTGGCAAAACAACAAATAGGAAATGTCAATAAAAAATAAAAAATAAAAAAAAAAGTTAAGAAATTTATGCACTGCGCAAAATGCTTTTCAAATTTAAACTCAAAATTTCAAAATTTTGTTTACAAAAAAATGCAAAAGTTTTTGAAATTTTAATTTTATCAAAATTTTTTTTTTTAAATTATTTAAATTTATTTTTTAAATATTATTTAAAATTTTTTTTTTTATTTATTATTACACATTTTGCAGAAATTTATGCACTGCGCAAAAAGTTTTTGAAATTTTAATTTTAATTTTTTTTTTTGGTTATTACAAATTTTTTTTTTTATTTATTTATTTTTGCACATTTTCAGAAATTTAAATTTTTTCAAAATTGTTTTAAAAATTATTTAAATTGTTTTTTTTTTTTTATTTATTATTGCACATTTTGCGAAAATTTATGCAATGTGCGACAAATTGATCAAATTTGCTTTTTTTTTAAATTTTTTTCAAAATTATTTAAAATTATATTTTATTCATTATATCACATTTCGAGCAGTGTAAGGAAATTGTTGCATGCAACAGATATTTAGCTTAGTTAGCTGCTTGCACATTTCTCAGACATTCTTTGGTTTTTTTTTTTTTTATTTTTGTATATTTTTCTGTCTCTAAATCAGTTCAAGTTTCAGTTACAATTTTAGTTCAATTTAAAGTTTTGTTTTATTTTTTTTTTTTCGCACAACGTGACAGAACGATTTGAAAGTTTTGTGTGATCGTTAAAACTAATTAAATAAATTAAGCATAGCAGTTGAATAATTTAATTTACTTGCGGTTAGCCGCAAGGAAACTATACAAGAAACTCAAGAAAACTTCAATCATGCAACATGTTAATGTGAGTTAATTTGTTTGACTCACAAAAGGCTGAGAATGAATTTGTTTTTGTATTAAAATTGCTGTCATTCCAGCAACATATGTTGCAGTAGTGGCAGCAATCAGTAGCAAAAACTATTGAACTTCCCTTGCTGCATTTCCCTCGCTTATCGGAGAGCATAACAAATTAGTTGAACAAATGACCTTAGATATGATTTCGTAATTGGGCGGCGCTTGCTTACGTTACGTTACGTTACGTTGTTTAGCTTGCATACAGAACAAATAACAACAACAGCAACAACAACAATGATTGTTGGCCAACGGCGGCTCATGCGAAAAACGCCACCCACCCACAACAATGATTAAGTGCAGCAACATGTGAGCGTGCCACAGCTAGAGACACAGTCAACGTTTGAACATACTAAAAAAAAAAAAAAATTAACTCAAATAAAAATCACAACAACAAGAGCAACAACAACAACAACAACAACATAAGCTTGTTAACTGTGACTTGTATACCCTGTAAGAAAATTATAATTGGCTTTGCTTGCGTCAGTGTCAGCATCAGGTGACAAATTATTTATAATATGAAAAATCGTTTAATTTAACATTTGCGCAGTTTTCTTATTTTTTTAATCACAGAATTTTAATCAACAAAATTTTTGAAAAAAAAAATAAAATGAAAATAATTAAATTTATTAATTAAGTATAAAGTAAATGAACTTACTAAAAAATAAAATCAAAGTTTGACGAACTAAACTTAATTTTCAACTTTTTTTTGTCGAACTTTGAACTAAAAACTTATGAATCACACAACAATTTTGATTTTAATCAACAAATTATAAAAAAAAAAGAAAAAAAATATGAACTATAATTAAAATTTAAAATAAATTTACAGGGCAACATTTAGCTGCATATTTTGCATACAGCTGACACATAATATATTTTCCAGTGGTTTTTCTCTTTTTCAATCAAATTTTTCATTTATTCACTGGCATTTATTGGCGTTTAGATTTTGATTGCTTCAAATGTGCCATAAAAAACAAAAAAAAAAAAAAATAAATAAATTATTTTTATAACTCTACAAGCAACAACAACAATGAGTTCAATAAAAAATAAAGCAAATACAAATCAAAAAAAAATAAATAAAATAAATAAAAAAAATATATATATACATATATATTTATGTATATATTTATGTGTGTTTGTATAAAAAAAATATAAATTATATAAATTTGAATGCAGTTAAAATAAAAGCGAATGCACTTTCAATGTACTTTTTGATTCCAGACATACAACATTTTATATATATATATATATATACATTCGCCAGTTGCTTAAAGTTATAGGTAGCCATGACTCATGCCACAAGTGGAAAAATTGTTGCCGAAAAAAAGCGAAAATGCAAATTTGAAAATTGAAAATGAAGCCTGTTGCTGGCAGTTAAAGTGTTAATTAATCTTATTTAAATCGTTTTGTCATTTTGTTTCAATTTGATGTAAAACGGTTTTAAATTATAATTTTTTTTTTATTATTGTTGTTGTTGTAGTAGTAGTAGTTGTTGTTGTTGTTATTGTTGTTGTAAAAGTGAATGTTGAACAATTGAAATACATTCAAGTTTAAAAACATAAATGATAATTGTTATCGTATCTACTAAATATTTTGTTGTTGTTGTTGTTGCTGCTGTTGTTGTTGTTGTTTTGGTTAATGATTGTAACGCCCACGGCAAAACAACAAGTTAACTGTGCCGATGAATGCCGATGCTAATGCTTGTTGTTGTTGTTGGCCAGGTTAATGCACGATTGGGCAACTAACTGTTCATTGACTTTCAACACGGAAGCATAAGACCTAATCCCGAGCTTCCCGAGTCTCACTCCCGCCTGGATGCCTTTTCAATTCGATCAAAGTGTGTATGAGAGAGACAGAGAGAGAGTGTGGGAGAGCGAGACTGAGAGAGATAGTGAGCGAAACTGTTGTCTGCTCTTGTTTGTGGTTGTCTGTCTCTGTCTATCTGTTTGTCTGTTGTTATTGCTGCTGTCCGTTTGTCGGCTTGTCGGTTTTGTCTGTTGTTATTTAGTAGGTGCAACAAGAGTAACAACTACTACTATTAACAACAACAACAACAACAAACTGCAACTTTAGCTGCCGCTTTAAATTACTTTGAATTGTGTTTAATCGCTGGAAATGATGCCAGGCGGGAGACTCAGATACACAGACAGACAGATAGTCAGACACTCAGACTTAGATGTTGACCGTAACTGACTTTGAGTTAGCCGTGGTCAGCTGCTCGCAATGATTGCTATTGCGATTATCCAAGTCAATTATCAAACATCAATTTTGCTTTAAATTTAGCGCTAGCTAGTTTTATTTTTATTTTTTTTGGTTAGGAAGTGCAAATTGCCGTATGGCGGCAGCGTGAGAATTAAGACAGTTTTCCTTTTTCCTGCTACCGCTGCGGCAGCTGATGCCAAAATGACCCAAAAAACTAAATCAAAAAAAAAAAAATAAAATAAAATCGTATAAATATTAAAATGAACGCTAAGCGCTAATAAAAAGCAGTTCAAGTTCAACTCTTTGCGCTGTGATTTGTAGCATTTAAGCGCTGACAAACAGGCCAAAAAAAATAGCAACAACAACAACAACAGCGCAACGCACATGCTGTATGTCTGTCTATCTGTCTGTTTGTCTGTCTTCCATCGCATCCATTGCCCGATATGCCTTATAAATATGGTAATACTATCGTCGTCGTTGTCGCAGTCGTCGTTGTTGTTGTTATTGTCCAACTTCAACGATAAATCTAACATAACTATTTTGCAAGCCAAACATGTGGGCAGCGCTAAAACTCCTCATACTCCTCATGCTCCTCACGCTCCTCACGCTCTATACGCTGCAGCATGTGAACATATGTATGCCAGGCACTTGCCATACATATATTGACTGACAAACAGTGACTGTCATACTGACTGTCATATTGACTGTCAGACTGTCTGCTGTACTACTGCCATACTGACTGCCAGACTGACTCCAGTTGAATCCATGACACGGCTCCAGCTTTGATTGCGACAGCTGTGTGTGCGCTGAGCTGAGCGCTAATCGCGCCGCACTAAACGAATTGTAATAAAAATAGCTAAAAACTAAAATGGTTTCTTTTTCTTTTTTTTTTTTGGTTTTTCTCCTTTTTGCTTTTACTGCGTCCGATGCGACTGTCGATAATCGCATAACATGGCACAGCTTGTAATGGCAAATATATATATATATATATATATATATATATATATGTACATATAGCATGAGATTCCTTTAGTAAGTCAATTTAACTACTCTTAGCATAGTTAATTGTAGCTAATTTATTTCTGGACAATACAAATTATGTTGCTTAAAATTTGTAAGCTTTCAAATTTTTTATTTTTTTTTTCCTTGGCAACTTTTGAATTTTCAATAAATTTTTTTAAATTTAATTTCTTGGTGTTAAATAAAAGGTAAAAATTCCAGAAAATTTGTACAAAATTTAAATTAATTTAATTAAAAAAAAAATTGCTGTTTTTTTTTTGTAATTTTCAAAACTAAATTTGAAACATTTTTAAGCTATAAATAATTAAAAGTCTATTACAAAAATTAAAAAAAAATATATTTTTTTTAAATTTGTTTTAAATAATTAAAGTGTAGTTAAAGTTTTGGCATATTAGCCTGGCCAACACATATACATAGACGCCCGCAATATAATTATAATAATTATGCATAACAATTGCGCTTGAACATTGAGCATTGAGCATGAGTTTTGCTTTCCGGCGCGACATCTTCATTAGGCAAAACTTGAGACTATAGAGAGCAGGCAATGTTAAGCCAGGCAAGACCAGAAAAGACTAGAGCAGTGTAAGACTAGGCCAAGTTAGGGCAAAGACCAGGCCACTAAGAGCAAGTCAAGCGCAACGCAAGGCAACATTTTACAAAACAAAAAAAAAAAATTTAAAATTTATGGCAATTAATTTGAATTTCTACACGCAAAGCGTGTAAAATGCAACAACATGACGACGAGGACAAGTTGATGGCGATGGCAGCGATTAACCAATGAATTAAAGCGATTGTCGAGCGCAATTAATAAATCTTTTTCTTTTTTTTTTCGCTGCGCTGCGCTGCACAAAACCAAAAAAAAAAAAAAAAGAGAAACATGCCTAATCGAGAGCGATTTGCCAGCGCTTTGATTGCGGTTCCCAGGGTGCCGTTATTTTTTTTTTGGTTACTTGGCCTGGGATGAAACGCCAATTGCCGCAGTTGTCGACAGTTGTATTGTTGTTGTTGTTATTGTTGCAGTTGCAGTTGAAGCAATTGTGGCAATTGCATAACTTTTGCCGCTAATGAATTGAGTGCTGAGCGCTTTTAGCTATAACTATTTAATTTATGGCTGTCACACACACACACACACACACAGAGAGAGAGACACGCACAGTTGCAACGGACACGCAATTTGGCCAAGAAGTTGAGCAGCTTTAATGCTAGTTTTGGTCAATTGACTACAACTCTGACTATGACTGTGACTGTGACTATGAGTCTGGTGTCTGCTGTCTGCTGTTTGGCATCTGGCTTTGGCTTTGGCTTTAACTTTGGTCAATTGGCGCGAGCGCGCGCGTGTGTATCGCACTTTTCAATTAAGTTACAAAACGCATGCCCAAAGCATGTTTTTTTTTTTTTCATTGCGTTAACTTGTTGTCGCTGTAGCTTGATCTGTGTCTGTTTCTTGTCTGGCAGGCGCGGCCTTCAACATGAACTTGAACTTCTCATTTTTTATTTTTATTATTTTTTTGCGTAGCTTTGCGTGCGTTTAGTGTGTAATTGTAGGTCATTCAATGGCTTAAAAATTGTAATAAATCTGCAACAGTTATTGGCGGAAATTTTTTTTTTTTGTATACAAAATGCGTGCAACATATGATTACAAAACACGCCCCAAAATCAAAGTCAAAGCTATCATTTGTTTATGCCACTGAACAGCTTAATAGCCACAAACATACACACACAAACACACACATAGATATCTATATATGCATATGCATATCTTTGACTATAGATAGTTATATTATTTTTTTTTTATTATTTATATTGTCTGAATGCTTGCGGCAAAAAAAATTGCTTTGTCAAGTTTACTTTTAATGCCGCCACACGACAATTGGCAACTGGCAACAGGCCAGTTATATGACTTGGCTAGCGACCTGTATCATAAATTCAACTGCTCAATAAAAAAATAAAAACAAAAAAATAATTCTGAAACATAACAAAAGACACAAGAGTCACAGATCTTGACTCAATTATAGCGACGCTGGGTGAATGTGTCGCTTGCATTGTTTGCGATACTCTCTGTTATAGTTTTGTCGCATGGAAAATTATTATATGGAAAATTATCGCATTGGCATTGGACATGAAACAAAAGACTTAGGCAACAAACTTGCAAACTAATTTTTGTATATCAATTTTATTTTTTTTTATTGCAGTACTTACGAATTTCATGTTGATTGAGTTTTTATTTTTTTTTATTTACTGTTGTGTTAATTGGCTGCGAGCTGCAATTAGTTAACAAATATTTCAAATATTAATTCGCTTTATTTTTTATTATTTTTTTCACTGCACTGAATTATTATTATTTTCTTTTTTATTTTATTTTTTTTATTTTTTTTTTAGCGAACACGAACACAATTGTTATTATGATTTTTATTACAATAATTTATTTATTTTTTTTTATTTATTAGCTGGAAGTTGCGGTAAGCGCGTGAACGCGAGTCAAACGAAACTAAAAGCCAAAACAATGCGATGGGAATTATTTTTTTTTTTTCTATATTTTTTTTTATTTTTTGTATATTTTTGGCTGGATGCTAGTTGTACCTATGTTTACTCTTTGCTTTACACGACTCTGTGCAAATTGTTGTTGGATTCGGATTTGGATTCGGATTTTGGTTTCGGAATCGAAAATTGAAATTGAAATTCGGACTCGGTATGCTTCGTGCCTATGTCGAGCTGTGCGGTAAAACGTTTAATGAATTCCAACAGAAATGTTCAGTTGATTTTATATAAAGCAAAAGGCAAAGCGTGCGCTCGCTCGCTTGCTTGCTCGCTGCTCTGTCGACGTTGACGTTGACGTCGACGTGGACGTCGCTTGCTTTTGTTTGTTGCGTTTCGAGTGAGTTTTTTTTTTATTGTTGTAGTTGTTGTTGTTGTTTTCTTTTGTTTTGGTTTTTTGTTGTTGTCTGTTTCTGTTTGTTGCTTTTTTACTTGCCTCGCGACAGCTTTGAGTTATAATTTTGTTTGCCTTTGCCTTTGCCTTTGAATTTGTTTTTTTTTTCTTTTGTTTTTGCTTTTTGTGTTTGCATTTTATTTTATTTTGAGTGAAATTATGGCATACGTGCGAGCACGTGATGCTTGTACGCTGTTCTTGGGCACTGAGTAAAATATATATATATATATAAATATGCATATGTATGAAAATTCAACTTTCTAGCAAATTCATTTAGCTAAAAAGCTTTCGAGTAACCAGTTTGAGGCAGAGTTCGAATTTAAGTTGCACTTCATGCGGGTCATAATCAGTCACAATTGAAGCTTATGCAAATCGCATGCAAATGTAGTAATAGGAAAGCTGGCAACACCTTGGCTTGATTGCAGGTGAAAAAAATAAAATAAAAAGCCAACAACAACAACAACAATTGCATCAGCAGCAGCAGCAACAACAATAATAGTAGCAACAGTAGCAGGCAACAATGCTGCTGCTGCTGCTGCTGCTACTGCTACCTGCTGCTGGGGCTGCTGTTGTTGTTGTCGACAGCTTAAACTTTGGCAATTTCTTCCGCCTCAATCGTTTTTGACCGTGAAATTTCGTATGTGATTGTTGGCCTGTTGGTCTGTTTATTGTTGTTGTTGCTGCTGCTGCTGCTACTATTGTTTTTTTTTCTTCTTCTTCTGCTGCTGCTGGCCGCTTTTAGTAAGAGAGACGTGAGAGCTAGTGCTGCTTGGCTTAATTTAAATGACAATTTACGCTATGTTCGGTTCGGTTTCGCTTGTATGATTTAAAAATAGCAATATGCATATCATAAACATAATCACAATCATAATATAATATCATAACGCACGAATTGCCTGCCGGAAGCATTAAACAAAAGGCTTAAGCCTATTTTATATATAGACAGCTCTAACATATATACTAACATATACATATACATATCTCCTACACCTCCCCCCTACCCCATTACCAGTCTCTTCCATAGGCATTTAATAGTCATATTACGATCTCACTTCATCATTAACAATTCATGTGTGACAAAACGTGCAACAGCAAAACCGATAAAATGCTTGACATTAACAGCCCTTAAAGCTGCCAGACGCACTAACTTTTGCTATAGCTATAATACGTAGTATGTAGTATGTAACTATATATATACATACATATATGTAAGTATATTATAACATATTTGCGAGGGTCACTCATTATATACTTTATTTATTTAAATATCCTTGCAAGATTAACTCAAGTTCATATTATTATGTTGCAATAACATAAAATGCAAGTGCAGCTTTGTTTTTTTTTTTTTCTATATACTCTAGCATGGAATATATTCATTTTGGCAAACTAATTTGCACTGGCAACTGAAGACAGAAGGCATGGCAGAGTCTATAAAATTATGTGCATTGATATTACTTAAAAAAAAAAACACTAAAAACAAAACAGCGACTTTTGGATTATTATTATTTTTTATATCATCTAAATATAAAAAAAATAAATAAAAAAAAAATTAAATTTCGAAAATTTTTAGGATAACATAAATTTAAATAAGAAACTTAAACTTCATATGAAATAATTATAAAATTCTATAATTATAATGCCTACAAAATTAAAATTGTAAATAATGCGACTATTTCTAGCATCAAAAAAATTAATTTTTCTCAATTATTTTTTGTGTGTGCTTCTGCACAGAAAATAGAATAAGACTGCATATTTTTTTTATTTTATTTTTTTTTTTTTTTTTGTTTTACTAACAAAAAATGCGATGTGTAAATAATTATGGTATAACTGCCCCCTCTGTAAACTCTTGATTATCAACAAGAAACATGACAAAAATGATGGGATCTGGATCGTATTACTTTATTCTTTATAGCTGCCATAGAAAAAAATCAATTCAATTATTTATTAAATATTTTTTTTTCTTATGAAAAAAATTTTTTATTCTTAAATTTAGAATGTCAGAATGAATATCAATTAAATATAGTAAAAATTAGAATAAAAATAAAAAATTTGTAAGTTAAAGTTGCTATTGCAAGAGTATGAAAATTTCGGCAAGCTGCAGATAAATTTGCTTCTTTTTTTTTGTGCGAAGCTGAGGGCAAATAGCGTTGCCAGATTGTTTTCATTTTTGCACAATTGCATATTATTCCATGTATTGTAACTATACGAGCAGCCCTCGTTATTAATGCTATTAATTTTATACAAATTGCACACTTGTCGCTGCAATGTAAGCAATGCGTTTGATACAATTATTATTTATTTATTTGTTTTTTTTTTTGTGTTCCGCCTGCCTTTGCACTTAATCAGCCGTTGCAGGCAGCCCGAAGGCTAAGTGCATAGAGTGAGTAATAGATAGATAGAGAGAGAGAGAGAGAGAGAGAGAGAGAGGGCAGTGAAGTAGTCAAGACTAGTTTGCACAAATACAATTAAAAAGAAAAAAAAAAAAAGAAAAAAAATACCAAGTTCAAGTTCAACAGTTCAGTTCAGGTATCAGCTTGAAGCGGCCACAAAAGCGCCTTCGTTACGTCTTTTGTGATGCAGCAGGGCGCAGAAAAACCACAAGAAATTTAATTGAATTTTTATAGTATACAAAAAAATATATATAAATATGCATAAATAAATCAACAATAATATTGTGCTTGTGCATTTGTCTTTAATTTATTTGATGTTGAGGGTCAAGTTCAGTTGGCCAATTGGTCAGCGCAATTGTTGTAAACTATTCAATAATTAGCTCGCTTAATTGTTTCGATTGCGTTTGCGTTTTGCGATTTTGCCATTGATTTATCGCCTGATCAATTGATCAACTGATCAAAAAATCGCCTTGCTCGTACTTTGCCATTACGTTTGTTGTTGTTGTTGTTGCTGCTGCTGTTTAATTGAAATACTTAGTTGTATGTCTAGCAAAAGAAATAGTTATCAATCATTTGGCGCAAAAATATTTTTTGGCCTCAGCCTGAGGTTATTGCCACTTTGAGGAATTGAAATTAAGCGCCGAGATCAAAAAATTAAACGAACAAGCCAAAAAAAAAAAAATAAAATAAAATAAAAAAAAAACGAGCAAGCAAGCAAAACGTTTTTGGGCTCTAACTTGTCCGCACTTTGAACAGTTCACCATTAATTAATGACTTTTTAAATACGCTAAAAATAGTCGCTGATATGATAGTTCAACTATTTGCATGCTAATCACCAAAAAAAAAAAAAAATCAATTTTTTTTTGTTTGCGCTTTATCCTGTTCACACACAAACACACACACAGACATAGTTCACACCGTCCAAGCTCAATTACAAAAAAACATGAAATTTCAGAAAAATGTTGAACTCATAAATAAATTAATCATCGATGGTGACACGCGCAAGTAATTATCGATTATTTACATTTCACTTAGAATTCATGCAAAGCATACATGCAAATGTATGTGTGTGTATGTATGTGCGTGTCTGTGTGTGTCATGTGCTCATATATTAAAATAAACCTTGTCATTTTACACATTCTGTTTTAAGGAAGTTAAAATGTGAACGCGTTTGGAAAGCGCTCGTGAAGAACACAAAAAAAAAAAATAAATAAATAAATGCTCCGGAAATTCAAATGAGAAACTCGTCACAAACTCAAATGCAGCTGCAGCTGCGAAAAAAAAAATTATTATCAAGCTGCTCGACTTTGTGTTTTTCGAGGAGTTCAACGCAGTTTTAACGCTCGACAAGTGAAATGTTCAAAGCAATTAATATATATATGTATATGTATATACACACATATATATAAAAAATTATTGTATGCTCTAATCGAAATTAAAATGTATAAAATACTCATAATTCTTATGCCATTCACTTCATACCAAAAAATTCTGCTCAAATTGTGCGAAAGAGACAAAGCTATAAAAAAACTACTCACACTCTCTCTCTCAATAAAGTTGAGTATTTTTTAGGCACATTTTGAGTGTATTTTGTTTTGTATTGTAAAGGGCAAAAATATATGTATGTAACTTATTGCCTTGGCCTTTTTTGAACTTTTGCAACACTATAATAAATGAAATTTTTTTTTTTTTTTTAAATTTAAACTGTTTAAAGTGTATTTGACAGTGGCAATGTATTGTGAAATGTTGAATGTTTAAAAAGCATTGTTCTTATTATTATTATTATTAAAAACTGCTTTCAATCATTAAATATCTGTTTCTCACATTAATATTCAACAAGGAAGACGATTTAAGTTCAGAATGTCGAAGTTAAAGTACGTTTTGCAAAAAAAAAAAAAGAATAAAAATAAATATAATAAATAATGAAAACAGGTTTTATTTTTTTTTTTTTTTGTTTTTGCTGACTTGAATTATTACAAATTCCTTAAATTTTATAAATACTAAAATAATTAATTTATACATTAATTTCAAATGTTACATATAACATGTTTTAACTAATATACTCAACAAGTTGCTGTATGTGTAAATTAATTCTGCATACATTTTGAAACCTTTTTTTCCTTTAACTGCTCTTTGTTTTTTGTGCTGAGTCTTAAATTTTAAAAATAATTTCAATATGCTATATATATAATTTTCTACAGAAAACATTCATATTTGTGTTTTTTTTTTTACTGTTTCGAGTTATAAACATTTTGGCGTCTTTCCCAAAACTAATCGATGAGCGTTGCATCGACCTTCCCGTGTTAATAATTGAGTGCATGACGTTGTAAAAAAAAAAAATTTTTATTTAATTACATTTGTTATATGCCAATTAGCGACATGTCGAGGAAGCGTTACTAAGGCTGATGCCGCCATAGACGGTTAAAAGTTTACATAGAAATAATTTACAGTTAACTGCAATTGCAGTTAGCCAAGTTGCCAATTAGCTAATTGTGCCCAAATATGCATAGAAAATTATGAAAAAGCGAGCACACAAGTTCAAATGTTTAGCATTCCAAAGTTCCGGTCCAATTCCAATTCAATTTGCATTATATATGCACATACATATACACATACTCACACACATACACACACAAACATATATACATAGATATGCATGAAACATTTAGCGTTTATTCTCACGACATCGACCTTGACAATGCTTTGCGAGACGCTGTGCTGGAGATATCAATGAGTTGCGCATATGAGTAACGCATTTTACTGCTGACTCGAGTGTGGTTAGAGAGGAAGAAAACTCTTGAGGCTGGAACTGGTTTTCGGTTATCTGAATTGGGCGTTAAGTAAAGGCGCGAAATATGCGTATGCCATGCACTGAGCCAATGCATCAACAAACAACAACAAACAACGATGCATACCGTTAGTTTTGACAAAGTGAGAGACAACATAAAACTGGTTGCCACCGATGATATTGCATATCTGCGTATTTAAGAGTCTTGCTTAAACTTGACGTTTAACTACTTTCGATAGGGAAGACTTTTAATATTTATTGACTTGTCAAACATTGTAATTTGCATATTTCTTTAGCGTTGAGCTGCTTTAACTGACATCCCCACATACAATTATATATATGAGTTTTTATCAACTATTTAAATAGCGCGCTAATAACACTTATATAGTGTTGTAAAATATGCCAATAACAATCGATTTTGGTAAATATCGAAATAGTTTATCGTTGCACAGTGTACACAGGGTGCTTCATGTATTGCCTGCAAAATCATTTTTTAAAAGTAAAAGCAATTTACAAGAACTGTGTGCAATAAAATAGTAAAACAGATAAAATAAAATAAAAAATAAATAAAATAGTTATTATATTATATCACTCACAACATACACATACTGTAATAGTTAGTAAACAGTTGTTTATTTAAATATACATATATGTGTGATCAATATATTTTTTTATTAAATAAATCATGTAAATTTAACTTCCGTTAATTAACGCAAATTGATAGCAAGAAAAATACTAAATACTAAAAATACTATTTAAATCATCGATAGTTTTTGTTGAATTTCTATCGATATTTTTGGTGTCATCTCTATCGATATTGTTAGCAAATTGTAAAAAGCAACCACTCATCAGCCGGCAACAAGCAACGAAAATTCGTCAAAAGTTTTTCGATTAAATCGAACAAAATTTCAGTAAATAAGACGCCAACGCATGCAACAATGACGCTGATAAACACTAACGGATGGCACCTGGCTATTTTCGGCGCCTTATTGACATTAATGCCAATAATGAGCAAATCCGAAGAAATGGAATATATGAAAAGGGAGCACAGTTTGATTCGTCCATTTCAAGGTGCGCGATAAGAAAAAAGAACGATTGTTTTTTTTTGTGCATTATATACGTGATAAAATATGTGAATATATATTTATATATATATATATATTTATTTGTATGATTTATAGGCGTTGGCGTTATATTACCACACTGGGATTTTCTGGGTAATACAATGGTAACTAGTAACTACATAAGACTGACGCCTGATTTACAATCGAAGAGCGGTGCACTATGGAATTATTCGGTATGTTGACGTTGACGTGTATATTTTGCATTATTTTGCGATATTTTCAACGTAAATTATTAACGATCGCTGTTCATTCCTTCTCTTACTCTCACTCTCACTCCTACTCTCTCTCTCTCTCTATATATATATATCTTTCTTTTTTTGACATGGCGCACACACACACACACACACACGCACACACACACATACGTTTTCATAATGGTTAAACAGCCTGTTATGGGACGCAATTGGGAAGTTCATGTTGGGTTCAAGGTACATGGCAAGGGCAATGAATTATTTGGTGATGGTTTTGCCATTTGGTATACCAAGGATCGTATGCAAACTGGACCCGTTTTTGGCAGCAAGGATCATTTCTCTGGATTGGCAATCATATTGGACACATACAGCAATCATAATGGTCCACACAATGTAAGTAATATTTTTATACCCGACTCTCGACTTTAGATTTTGCGCTTGTTTCTGTTATGTGATATTTTAATGGCTACAGTTGAATGCAAAAAAAAAAGTTGATAAAAAAAAAACTGATAAGAAAGTGAAGTTCTTAGTAATTCGCAAAGCTAGAGTTATTAAATTTAACACAAATATTCTATTACTTATACTTATATTATAATGCGCACCATATCTCCTTTGTTATGAGCAAGTATCAAGTATTTCTAAAGTATAGAGTATCTGTTAGTTTAGCTGTTTCTGTTTCTGTTTCATTGTTTATTTATTTTATTTTCTTTATCTTTTATTTATTTAATAGCATCAACATCCATATTTAAGTGCTATGGTGAATAACGGCACATGGAGTTATGATCATGATCGTGATGGTACACATACACAACTAGCCGGCTGCGAGGTGCGCTTTCGCAATGTTGATTATGAGACATATATAAGTATACGGTATGAGAATGATGTGCTGTCTGTGTCAACAGATTTGGAAAATCGACAGGAATGGAAAAATTGTTTTACGGTTACAAATGTTGAATTACCAACGGGTTATTTCTTTGGTCTATCAGCAACGACGGGTGATTTATCAGATAATCATGATATACATAGTTTTAAATTTTTCGATATTGATACAACGATTAGTGTAAGTAACTTTTGTCGTATTATCATGATGAGTTTTATTTAACGTTAACGTTAATTTTAATTAATTTATTTTTTTTTTTTTGTATTTACAGCACGAAGAAATTGTTAGGCGTAGCAATATTATACCTAATGCAAAAACATTTGAACCACCACGTGAGCACAAGGATGATCCAAAACCGGGAATGTCAAATGCAAAAATATTCTTCATAATTTTATTTGTTGTTATTGTTGCTGGTGCCGCTGCTGTCTTTGGCATTTCATATTTCAAGGATCGTAATGCAAGAAAACGTTTCTATTAATGAAGTTCATTTGTATACTGCATCATCAAAGAGCAGTAGCGAATGCAGCAGATAAGAAGTCGACTCGAAATCTATCATTAAACAACAACGTCAACTACATCAACATCAACAACAACAACAACACCAAACAAAACCCTTAGGCATAGTCTACCAAAACTGAAGAAGAAAAACGAAAACTGCTGACAAAAGTTTTAAAATCCTTTTACATTTAATTTATATAGAATGTACTCCCTACCGCCCCCGCCCCCCTCTCCAATCATTACGATACGATGATATATTTGTTTATAAGTTAACTAGATAAACTTCGTTTTACCATTTTAACTATACAAAAAAAAAAAAAAAAATAGAAAGAAAAAGAAAAAAAAAATGGGCAATTGTTAAATTTAAGCGAAAATTTTTAATCAGAACTATAGACAAATTGAGACCGTAAGAATATTATTACAGTGTGTGTGTGTGTGTGTGTGTGTGTATGTATGTACATTATATATATATATATAAAGAGAGAGTAAAAAAAAAGCAGGGACTGTAACTGTTATAATTTTTATCGGGAAAAAAATTATTATTGTCCAATTTTTTTATTTAAAAAATTTGCTTTTAATTCTTCAATTCAATTTAAATAATAAAAATCAAAAATATAATTATTATTATTTTTCAATTTTTATTTAAATAACAAATCATAACTTTTATTTTCTATTTTTATTATAAAAATCAAAAATAACTATTATAACATAACTTCACTTTTATTTGAAAAATTTTGAAAACTTTCTAAATTTTATTTAAAAAAAATTGTAAATAAAAATTGAATTAATATATATTTTGATTAGGTTGAATCTGATCATATATTGACATAGATATATGATGGTTTAATATAAATAAATTACATAAATACATTTGTATACATAATTCATAATTTACGCTTTATACTTTATATGCAAAAAAAATACCAAAAAAAAAAATGCAACAAAAAAAAAATACCAAAAATACCATCATATAATTGGCACTGAAGCGTACAACATATATCTATGTCAAAAGATCAAAAGATATATCAATTCAATTTTTAAAATAAAAGTATAAAAAAAAATATTATTTTTGATTTTTATTATTAAAATTAAATTGAATTAAAAATTGGATAATTAAAGTTTATACTTCTTGAAATGATTTCACAGTAAAAAATAATAAATAGGTATTTATTTTGAAATTTTTCTGAGCTTTATTTGGCCTTTAATTATTATTATTTTTTTTTTCAACTCATAATTATTATTTACAGTCCCTGCAAAAATAGAGCATATATAATATAATTATACAAAAATAAAAGATAATGTTATAAAAGAAAAGTTGAAAAGAAAAATAGAAAATAATAATAAAAAAAAAACGACCAACATAAAATTGTAAGCAGTTTTTCTTCTATAATAATAATTCTGATAAATTCTTTTTAGACCCAATGATGTTGCGTTTGCTGTTGTTGTTGTGACTGTCGCTGACGACTTGTAGAGACGGAACGTACATGTGTAGATGGAGGTCGTACAGTGGCCAACATTGATTCAATTTGTCGAACCTGATTGCTAACAAAACGATCATTGGATGGCGTTGATTCACAATTACGTTCATTTTCCAAATTATCATTGGACTTGTGCATGCCACTTAGGATGCACTGTTCAAATAAGGATTTTGATTGGCCATCATCGTCAAGTGATTCATCGGAACTATAATCAGTCTTGGCACCACTAATGGTATCACGTCTATGACCATTACCATTACCATTCGATTTTGGCAATGTGTTTATATTTGTATTTCCCGAACTATTACTAGTGCTTGCACCACTAGGCTGTGGTCTGCAGCTACCGGCAGCAATTGCCTATAAAAATAATAACATAACATATTATAACTGATAAATAGCTGATAAATTTTCATTATTCCATTTACCTGACTCAACAAATTGCTATCATCATCAGAGTCCATGGATAATGAACTAAGTGAATCGCTACGTTTGGGCAACGTTGTTTGCACTGTGCTACGACGTGGCGGCAATTTAGGTGCCAACTCAGCATTGCGTGGCAGCAATTGTGGCGGTTTTAATGGCATATTACGTGCTGGACCAACCTGTGCTGAGCCCACAGTTAGATTGGATAATGCCGATATAACTGAGAAATTGCATGGACTATCTTCAACATAATATTTGTTCATTTCATCTGTTACAGGTAAATAACTTGGTAATGCGCTGCCACCACAACGCATTTTCGATATTGCATCTTCTGCTGGCATGGCATGCGGTATTTGCACATTACTTGTGTTATTGCCATTAAGATCATTTGCTGTGGATGCTATGGACAATACTGAGAGACTACTATTGCTGACAGCTTTGGAAAGTAACGCTGGTGTATCTTCAGTACAATAATTAAGCGGTGCATCGTTACCATTGAGAAGTTCATTGCCATGACAATTATTCATTCGAATTTTATTGTGCTGCTGCTGCTGTTGCTGCTGCTCCTGATGTACTGTCTCTGTGTGCAGCAACTTACGTTCACGACGTGGCGACTGTGGCATGCTCTGTGTAGGTGAATCTGGCAGCTCGGATGGTGATATGATACCACTTTGCATACGGCTATATTCACTTATAACAGAACCATTATCATCACAACCGATGGTCTCATCATTGACCAATGAATCCATGGAACTGCGACGGGAATACATAAGAGGTGTTTCTAGTGCCGAGTCTGCATTGTTATTGTTGTTGCTGCTGCTGTTGTTGTTGTTAATGGGAACAGCAGCAGCAGCAGCAGCAGCAGTAGTAGTAGTAGTACTTGTAGTAGTACTTGTACTTGTAGTAGTAATAGCAGCATTAGGAACTGAAACTGTTGGCGGTGGCGTTGTTGATGCCTTGGAGATAACTGGCAGCCTTTCCTGCTTCACCGTTGATGCCAAATCCATTAAACTACTAAGTGAATCAAAGCGACTAAAACAACCTGGTGTTCCCTCTTCACAATAATTAATTGGACGTTCACCCGTCTCCGGTTCTGGCGTATGCATACAGCCATCAGATTTATCTATTGCTAAATTCTCCAGCGCATTACAGCGCAAATTAAGTGTTCTAGGACGCTGTTGCTGTTGTTCGCTGCTCAAATCACAGGCGGATGCTGATTTAGCTAATGGCGGCGATAGACTTTTCACTGTTTCATCTAGTATTAGCAATATTTCACTACCTTCTCTTTCCTCATTATCTTTTGTTAATGTCGCTGTCGTTGACTGTGCTGCCTGTGTGGCCGAACGTCGTTCCATGTATCGAGCACTGAAATCAGTCGGTTGATCCAAATCAATGGAATTATCAAAATTTGACTTTGTTGTAACAGTTGTATGTTGTTCGCTGTAACTGTATTTCATGGAGTAATCAATGGGCTGCTCCTCAGTTGGTGGCACAAAATGTTTTTGAACTGTGGCACTATCAGATTTTGTTGAGTATTTATTGGAGTCGGTATCCGATTTGCCAGAATAAATAGATTCACGACTTTCACATTTTCGTGGCAATGTGCTGCTAGCGTTACCATTGACAGTCGAACGGACTTTTTTTAGGGAACCCGTTGGATTACTGCTAAGTCGCATCGAATTATAGCGTCGTGGCAAAGTGCCAGCATGTCCATTATTCATGTTATCTTTAATTGGCATCTCAGTTAACGGTTGCAATTCTAGAGCAGCACGATAATTCACAAGATTCTTTAATGCCGATGCACTTCCTTCGGCTATCATAGCATTCTTTGAGTTGATCAATGCTCTAAGCAATGGAATTGCATTATGATCGATAAGAAATTGTTGATCCTCAGGACAACGAGCTGAGAGATTCCATAATGTGCCACAGGAATTGCTAACAACTGTCTGATTATCAGACTTCAGCTGTTGCAATAGTATTGCAAGACAATTGTATTGTCGAAGAATTTGTCGATAGGATTCACAGACCGCAATATGGCTGGACACATTTCTAAGGATGCCACCAGCATTTTCGACAATCTTTAGTGTTTTACTTGGTCCCTCATAGCTAAGCATTTGAACTAAAAACGCCAATGCACCATCGACAGCACAAAATTCCGCTTTATTTGTGCTGCAGTGAGCCGAGAGATTCCATAGGGCAGAGAGTATGGCTTTTAATGTATTCTCACATTTATTTTGCATGGCTGCAACAGCTAATGATGTCACCGTTCCCAACTCATTGAATATGGTCTTTAGATGCTTGTCGGCACGCCACGAGAGGTTTCTTAACACACTCGCTGCGGCCTGTAGCAGATCATCAAGATCAGCTGAATTCGTATCGAGCTGTGCAACTAGCGCCTCCATAAATTGTTTCTGACCACATAGCAGCGATTTATTGTTCTCGTCGCCGCAAGTGAGATTTGTTAATGTCATCAATGCATAACGGCGCAATAAATTGCATTGTTCTCGTCCAGATGCTGGTCCATGGACTGCATGATCGAGTTGCACAAGATTTGGTATTGCTTTAAGCGCACCCAATTCACACATTGTCTGACGATGTTCCTCATCAAAACTTGCCTTCATTAAAAGTTTCATTGCTGCCAATGGATGTCGATCCTCATCATCAGCAATTGATTCACCTCCACTTTGCAGTTGTGTGCGTAAAAAATTGCAACTATAGTCATGTATTTGATCTAAAAGTCGCAAAATCTTTACCTCACGTTGATTACCCTGGACAATGTTATGCAAAGCCTGACTTGCATTTTTTCTTGCCGCACTGGCTCCACCACCACCACCACCGGCAACGCCGCCAGCGCCATTAACATCATCATTAGCATGTAATATTTGCACTAATAACTGTATGCAATCAGAACTACGTAGTGCTCCACAGGTGTCCGCATTTCTTGATAGATCCAGAAAGTTGCGCGTTAACTCTAATTGTTTGTGTGCGTCGCCATCGTTCAGTGTCATTGTTGCAAAATTATGTGTGTGTCTTTTTGTTGCTTCTTCAGTCTACGTAAATGTAAATATACCTGAGTATATTCTAGGAACTGTAATAAAGTGCCGTTAGCAGCACGCAGGTAACTGATATACTAATCTCATCAATATTTTTGGCCTTGGTAAAAATAAAAAATAAAAAAAAGTAAAAATCCTACGGCGCAGAAGCAGCTGCGTTTTGTTGTATTGCTCAGCTTGGTGTTACATGCATCGGATTTAAATATCAACAGGTTATCGATATAATATGTGCTTCACTATCGCTATAAACAATGTAATTTATGTCCATCACTAATTTATATCGATATTAAGTTCTTCTCCTTTCCCAACAGCTGAATATTTGCAGTTTCGATAGCTGAATGCCATGCATTCAATCGTAAAACGGGTATTCACAATAATATTCGGTGAACTGTAGTCATAATAAAGTGTAAATTGTAATAAAATTCAAGAAACGTGTATAAAAAAAATAATTTCTATGACTACAGCATTTGTTGACCACTATTCTGTGTTAAATATTAAACAAAATGTGACCCAAGAAGAAATTAAAAAAGCTTTTCGAATTGAAATTCGAAAGCATCATCCCGACAAGAATCCCAAGCAAACTGAAGCAGATCTGGAACATTGTAAAGCAATTAACAAAGCGTATAGAGTATTATCCGATGAATGTACACGTTCTGCGTACAATCGAGAATATAATAATTATTATAGATTAAACAATAATAATAAATCAAATCATAACGAACGATCAAACGAATCAAAATCAAATAATTTTCATCAGGAAAAACCTTTTGAAAAACAAGAGACAGGCGGCAACAAGAAAGAAAATGACAAAAATCAGTATCGAGAACAAAGTTCATATAATAATTATCGAGAACGTGAAAATCCTTCTGGAAAACAGAATACGGGTAACAACAACTGGAGGAAGCAGCAGCAAAAGGAAAATTTTTATCAAAATCATGAGAAACATTCAAAGACTGATCAAAATCGCCAAAAACAAAGAAATGGTGAAGAGCACAATTCACAGAAAAATAAGACCGGCGGCAGGAAACAAAATCAAGAAGAAGAAAAATAGTAAGCGCAGTGCATCAACATTACATACATATAACTATGTATATATACTTATTTTTTTTTTGCATTTGTACAAATTTTTTTTAATAGCTACAACAACAACAGTAACAGTAAACAGCAGCAAAGGAACACGAATTATAATCGCAACGACTACAGCCAACAGTATAGTAGTAGTAGTAGAAATAATGGGAATTTTGAAAGCAATCGAACTAGTTACCAGGAGGAAAATTTATATGATATTTTAGGCATAAATATAAATGCCAAGAAAAAGGATATAAAAAGAGCATTCACTGAATTGTCTCGTAAATACAATCCAAACTGTGAAAATATAACAACACAGAGACAATATGCCAAAATTCTTAGAGCATATGTAATTTTATCTGACCCTGAATTACGTAAGACCTACGATAGGGAAAATTTAATAGATAATAATCAAAATAGTAGATTTACATTTGTAGATGATTTCACAGAACGTCATCATAATACTATAACAAAAATACTAAATGGGTTTATAATTTGTGGAAAAGTTTTATATTTTGTTGGAAAATGGACTTGTCTTATATTGTATGGAATGGGACAAATAATTGTGTTTATTGTGCCACCGTTGTTTGCATTTATGTGTTTAGTTCTGCCCCCAGTGATCAAATTCCTGATAAAACTTATAATTTTAATAGCGGTAGGTACTGGCAGGACTATAAAAATGTTATTTACATTATTGTGTAGGTAATAGTAAATATGTTAAGAGAACTTCATTTACATTTAACAATAAATTAAAAATTGAATTGAATAATTTTATAATAAAAAAAAAAGTAAAAATCAAGATGTGAATATATTGAAATATAATAACATAGAGGTGGACAAACATTTAAAATGTATCGATATTTTCAAATACAGCATGCGTGAGTGCTTGTAATTGAGTTTATCGCAGTTTTATCATCACTTACATCACAGCAAAACAGCTGTTATAGGGCACAGTAGAAATTTTTTTGTGTGACGTAAAAAATAGAATGAATTTCTTAAAAAAGGTAAATAAAAATAAACAAAAAAATGAAGAATTTTCTAAACTGATTTTATATTTATTTAGTTGATCCCACAACTGTTACCTTTAAGCAACACATCGGCATTACACACAAGTGCTGTATGTTGCCGTGTGCAGTCGGGTCGCTACCGCATAACCACAAAACGAGACAGACCTCTTACCTATGAAATGGCAAATCCGCCACATTTCATTGGGCATCGCAAGTCATGGAACTCGTGGAATACATGTAAGGCACGCAATTGAATTGAAATTTTTTATCTAAATTCATTATATATATATATATACACTTTAATATTGCAGCAACATTAAAAGATGCACTGCGTCCATCTCAAACAGCGATTGAAGATGTTTTTTTACGTAAATTCATAACTGGCACATGGCATGCACTGATCTGCTCTGAGATTATTATTAAGCGTCAACATAATACAATACGTATAGGTGCTATTGTACGCCAAGCGATAACTCCGCGTAAAATGTATTTCTTGATTGGTTATACGGAAGAATTACTCTCATATTGGATGCAATGTCCTGTCACATTGGAACTACAAACAGTTGCCGATAAACGAGATGTGGTCTTTAAATATATTTAGAGTGTGTACAATTTCATTGTTTATGCGTTTGTCTTTTCAATTTATAAAAAAATTAGTCTATAGTTTATTATTTCAAGTCTTTTTTTTTTATTATTATTATTCAATGAACGTATTCAACTTCACTATTGTTGCTATGCCAAGACTTAATTGCTTTGTTAACAATAACACCATCGAGATCTTTAACCTGAGAAGAGAAAAAAATGCTGCTGCATAAGAATATTTAAAGAACAATTTTTTGAAAGAATTTTATTTACCGTTTCAACAAATGTTTTTAGCTCATCCTGAGAATTGAGATCAAATATCACAGATCGAATATCTTTCACAAGTTCAATAAATAGAAAGACAACAATCCTTTTGGCCCCACCGCATACCTTATCCCATACTTTAACCAGAACTGTCTCGCAAATGACACCAGCAAAACATGTTGTGTACCAATTGTCCAATATTTTTGAGCTCTCATCGAATAGTCCCAGTTTTTCCAAGTGGCTGCAAAATATATATGTATATAGGAGACAAATAAAATTCTGATTGTAATACATACATATATAAATGGAAAGATGACAACAAGGTTATCTTCGGCGGGCCGAAAATATCATACTTTTTTGCAGTCTTCGAAATAAACTTTTCATACAAAAACTTAATTTTCAGCCGATTGTTCCTATGGCAAGCTAGCTATATTATAAATTGATCCAAAATTGTAATGCGGCATATAAGTTCTCAGTAACCCTAAATTCTCTAAATTTTAATCAGATAGTTTAGCAAACAAAGAAAAAACAACATCGGCCGACTATTTCTATGGAAGCTATATGATGATATAGTGATGCGTTACGGCCGATTCTAACTTATATACAAGCTTATGGGGCATAGGGAGAGAATATGTATAGCTAGTTTCATTGACTGAGAGACTACTTTGTGTTGCAACAGACGGAAAGACGGACATGCATATTTGAATACTGCTATCGATGCTGATCAAGAACTTATATATACGCGGAGTTATCACGTCTTCTTAAGGGGCATTACAAACTCAAGTCCATAATTAATATACTCTGTGCAAGGCGTATAATAATGTTGCTAATATATGTACATATACAGTCGAGTCGCGATAATTCGTACCCCGTTAATTCGAAATTCTCAATAATACGTAAACATTTCTATTCCCTTGAAAAGAAATTCAATAAATAATTCAAAATACTCCGTAATTCGTAAAAAATATGATCCCCGTGCCATTTCGAATTATCGAGACTTCACTGTATATGTGAATGTGAATATGGGGATGCATACAAAAACAATTCCTTGTCTTCGCGTTTGAGCAGCGTTTGTGTAAGTTCCTTTAGTTTGGCACATTCCTTTTTTAATTCACGTGTATATTGATAGAATTCTTTAGCCATCCAATATGTTTCGACATCATCATCGAAAATTTGTAAAAGTGCACGAACGATTTCAATGAAATGATTATCATCTGGTGGTTGAGCATCGCCACGAATATTGTTGTTAATGTGCAATAATCGATTTGTTTCCAACAACCACATTTTATATAAAATTAAATCTTTAGAAAATTTAATGCCATCGATATCGATGCAGCGCATAACGGTGACCGAACGTAATAAATCATCATAGACTTGTCGTCTTTGTTGTCGCACATATTCTGTATTACGTTTATGCAACGGCATTATTCCCATTATTAGGCTCCATAGGAAACGTCGCTGTTGCGCTGGAACTGTATAATTATAGACGAAATGTTTCAATTTGCTTAGATTGAGTATATCGTCTTGTAATAGTTTATTAAGTGATTTCTTTTCTTCAACACTAAAACATCCAACTTTTTCATAATAACTTGAACGAAAATTACGTTCGTCTGTTGTCATTGTTATGTTTAATATTTACAATATTTTTTCTAGTATATCTTGTCTTAGCATTAAAATTGACCCAGGTAATGAAAAATACTTAATAATTAGTGTTGGTAAATTCTTGCCAGTATTTGCATAGTGATGGCACATGAAATCATCGGCGATATTGATAAGTGACGGTGCAATAATTATAAAAAAACAAAAAAAGAAACAACAAACAATTTAATATAATATTATCAATGTATATATATATATATATATTTAACTATTTGTTGATAATAATTGATAACTAGCTAAATGTACAGTCATATTTAATGTGCTTATATTCGCAAACATTACTTAACAATACAACGGGAACGTAAGAGATGCTCATCTCTATTGTTAGCACACCTTACGTTAGTCCAGCAACGTAAAATGTATAAATAAATAGGAAATACATTAAAATTGCTGAAATAAAGGTAATAATCGAAGAAAAAACTTTTGGGTTGTGATTGACCATCGCTAGAACGACGGCTGAGTTGCATGAACTATTTAACAATTTTGCTGTGCAATCGAAAACCGACGATGCTCTCGCGCCGGAGCAAGGAGAAATCGCAGGCACACAAAGAGGGCGTTGTGGGGAAGTATGTGAAGAAGGATACACCGCCGGAGATACCGGTGATCAATGTATGGACTTCATACACTGATCAACGGGATCAGCGTGCTAAAAAAAAATCATTGCAACGTTGCGCCAGTAGCTCACCCAGCTGCGAGTTCAAGCCTCGCAGTTCGAGCACCAGTCGAAATACATATTCATGCAATGACACACAGCCAGATTATTATCATGCACGTCGTGCACAAAGTCAATTGCCACTGAACAATGTGCAGCATGTACAACAACAACATTCGACACATCCAACACATCCGCCTGTTGCACCATTTCGTTCCGCCAGCAATCAACCAAGCAATCAGTCGAACAACAGTCATAGCAGCAACAGTAACTATGTAAACATTGAGCAAATCGATCGTATGCGACGTCAACAATCGTCGCCAATGCTACAAACGCCTACTAGGGGATTTCAGCGAAGTTATTCTACGCAAAAGCATACGAATCCCCATCCGCATGTGGCTACCACTAGCTATGATGCGGATCAAGGATTACTTAGTGCATCGTATGCAAATATGTTGCAATTACCACGACGTCCTCCTTCGCCAGCACATTATGCCTTACAGCAGCAGCAGCAACAACAGCAGCATCAACAACAACAGCAACAGCAACAACAGCAGCAGCAACAACAACAGCAACAGCAACAGCAACAACAACAACATCTTCATCAACAGCAACAACAGCAGTTGCAACATCATTCAGCATCATATGGTTCAATGTTGCGCTTTGAACCTTCAACATTGGCAGCAAAGGAACTTCCAACACGTTATCAACAAGCAAGGTTCGATTTTTTTATTTAATTTTTCTTTCTCAATATACAAATGTATATATAAATTTGTATATAACGTTTCTTCTTCTATGATTCTTTGATTTAGATCACCATTGGAATTACAGCAGCAACAACAATTGGCTGCTCATATGATTGGCAGCTATTCAAGTGATTCATATCCGATCTATGAAAATCCATATCGTGTCTCATCGATGCGTGTAACACAATCACAACGATCAGAATCACCAATTTATAGCAACACAACTGCCTCATCGGCCACATTGCATCATCAGCATTTGGCAGTGCCATCAAGTGGTTCACTAAGGACCAGTGGACGTGATGGTAGTTCAAGTAGTATACGTGGTGTTTCTACCTCAGTTCAATCACTCTATGCGCCACCGTTAACTCCGCCAGCAGCTAGTAATTCATCTGTTGGCGATAATAATGGTAATGGTGCATTGCAAAAGGTCTCATCACAACAATCGCTAAACGAAGGCGAAGAATTGCCACTGCCGCCCGGTTGGGCCACACAGTATACGTTGCATGGTCGCAAATATTATATAGATCATAATGCACATACCACACATTGGAATCATCCATTGGAACGTGAAGGTTTGCCAGTCGGTTGGCGACGTGTTGTCTCCAAAATGCATGGCACTTACTATGAGAATCAGTATACAGGAGAGTGTCAACGGCAGCATCCATGTTTGACATCCTATTATGTTTATACCACATCAGCTGAGCCGCCAAAGGCCATAAGGCCAGAGGCACCGTTATATGCACCACCATCGCATACTCATAATGCTTTGGTGCCAGCAAATCCATATTTATTGGAAGAGATACCCAAATGGTTGGCTGTCTACTCAGAAGCTGATTCATCCAAGGATCATTTATTACAATTTAATATGTTTAGTTTGCCAGAACTTGAAGGTTTTGATAGCATGCTGGTACGTCTGTTTAAGCAGGAGCTTGGCACAATTGTGGGATTTTATGAACGATATCGGTAAATAATTTTTAATGTTATTATTTTAAATAATTGAATATATTTTTTATTTACTAAAATATTTCTTTTATTTTTTATATATTTTATAGCCGCGCCTTAATACTCGAGAAGAATCGTCGCGCTGGTCACAATAATCAGCAATAATTCATGACAAAATAATATATATATATATATATATGACTGGAACAATAACCGTTATAATGTACACTAATATACGAAGTTATGCATACTGTGGACACCAATCGATGTGAAGCCCGCATACCGCCTACATTTTAATTATTTATTTATTCCACATTAAACTATAATCTATTTCATTTATTTATTTATAATTATTATATTATTTAATGCAATTTCAATTTTCAATTTATTATTTGATTTCTATATATATATATATATATATATATATAGATATTTTTTGTTAAGCTATCAGTTTATTTAACTGTGATATCATTTGACTCTCAAAAAATGTTCTTCAATTTATTAAGATAACTTATGGGAAAATTGAACTGAATTAACTAAACAATTGATTTCTTATTCTAATCTTTATTATAGATATATATATATATATATCTTACAACTACAATTTTGCAAAAACTTTAGTTATATATTTTACAATAATTTTTTTTTTACTGTTCCTTGCACATTATTATTATTTTTTTTATTTATTTTGTGAATTTTTGGCGGTTTGTGTGTGCGAATTAAATAATTTTTTAGCAGGATTTAAAAAAAAAAGAACAAAATAAACAAAAATTGTTTTTAATCAATGCACAGCAGGGAGAACGCAGTGTGCTAAAAATGACAATTGGTAAACATGGACGGTGAGTTTATCATATTATGTGCTTGCAATTATACTTAGATTAGCTGCAAATAGTTGATAATTTATTACAAACATATTTAATAATTTATATTTTTATTTATATTTTATTATTATTATTATTGTTGCATAACATTCTGGCAAATCGAAGAGTTTGACACATGTTAAAACATTGTGGTTTGATTATTTTTAGAAAACACTTTCAAAGGCCACGATAAGTATCCAACTTTTCAACTTGTACTTTTAATGTGCAGAAAACAAAAAAAAAAAAAAAGCAAAAAAAAAACAGAAATAATTATAATAAAAAAGAAAAAAAAAGTCATCATTGAAGCTAGATATATTCAAGTAGCAGAAGCAGAAGCAGAAGCAGCAGTAACAGTAACAGCTGTATGAGCAGAGGGGGCAGTAGAAGAGACGACAGAGGCAGCAGCAGTAGTAGCGACAACCGCGACTGCGAAAGCATTGGGCTCCACTTTATAAAGTATTGGCGCTATGCAATGCGCTTCAGTATCTTGGCGGTCGCGTTGTTGTCACTATCGTTACACATACAAAGAGTGAAACACAAACGAACGCGTACTTAAACATACATATGTACATTATTAATACATATATATATGTATATATATACATCAACATATACATACGTATTTGAGCTAAAGCATCACCGTTAATTGTCAGTTAAACACGTTGTTTAAGCTTAGTAAGAATTGATATTGTTTATTAATGCGCAAACATCTTCAATTGCAAGAGAGAGAGAGGGTAGTTTTATAAGTTCCTTGTGATTTATATATGTACATGTAGTATTATCATATATAAAGATTTGATTTTTTTTTTTATAAAATATATTATATATATACATATATATAGATATATATATATATATAAACACTTTCCAAAGCGCGCTTCCAAGTGAAAGTTCTAATCCGGCTGCAGAAAAAAACAAAACAAAAAAGTTTCAAATTGATTTTATGTGTTGAATTATTTATTGTTTATTTATACAATTGGCAAAAAAGTTGACAAAATGTTACGATATATTATTGTTGACATAGTTATATACTTTTTACCTATAAATTAATAAGATCTATACATACATATATATATATATTTATATGTCAATGTCTTGAAATTATGATTACGACTGCGGTAGTACAAGAATTTTGCTGAATCATCAGCATAAAATCTTTTTTTTTTAAATACTCAGCAAAAACAAATTTTAACGCAATTAACTTTGAAGTGTTGTGTGTGGTCGGTCAGGTTTATGTTTATGTTTATTTTTATTTTTATGAAGTGCACACGCTTAATTCATACATTGACTATGACAAAACAATAATTGTCGACACTATCAATTGCTCAATTCATTTGACATTATTACAATGATCAGACGCGGCAATAAGCATCGATTAACATTATCATTATCAGCGCCTAGCGTCGGACATTCAAGATAAGCCAATTCTCAGGATGTTGCACACATTTTTTTTCTTCGTTTTATATTTTTTTTTATTTATAAATTTCGGCAAGTCATTCACTTATAAAAAAATAAAAACAAATATATAATACTTGTTATTTATTGAACACGATTCATAGCATATGCCGCCCGCCAAGTGTTAAGACAGTTTGAAATTTTTTTGTATTATACTACTCTACGTTATTTTATAGAACAGCCGCAATATAAATTTATATACACAACGTATACGAAAATGTGACTTTTGATAGTACTTGATATGTGTCAAAGTGTGCGTGTGTATGTGTGTGTATTTCTACTAGCTTTTGATACCGGTACCTGCTGAATAGCTTCATGAGACCTATGTATTTACCTGTGTCACAGTTGTTTCTCGCTTGTTAACTTGTGCGTGTAAAAAAAAAAAACAAGAATAATAATAATAATAGAAAAATAAAAGCTCACTTTAATTGCAAATTGTAACATTGAATAAAAAAAAAGGTCGCTGCTTAAAAAAAAAAGGAAGTGATTTATCTAGAACAAGTTTAGGTTTGTCACACAATATTTATGATATGCAACAATTATAGTTATTGCTTATTGTAGGTGTAAAAACTTAATTAAAATATTTCAAATTTTAAGTTGTAATCATTTTTTTATAATATTCTATAATTAATATTAAAAATTAAATCAATAATTTGTATAATTTCTTAGTAAAAAGTATTTTGCATTTACAGCAGCCTGTTAATATTTCAATCAACCTTGAACAGTGTGTGACAAAAATATTTGTATATATAATACATATACATATATACGATAACAAAGCTAAATGTGCTTTTAATTTTCATTTGTTGTTGCTGTTATTCTTGTTAAATGCAAGTTGGCAAACAAAACATCTGTGCAGCAGCAAATCAGCAAAGATAAGAATTTGCTCAAGATAACAGCATTACATCGGCATCTAAATATATATTCAAATTTATACAAGTATAACAATGAAAATAAGTTGATGAACTGTTAAAAATAAGTTGAAAGCAAATAAATTGAAATGCTGTAAGCAAAATTTGTGCAACTACTCGTAGTCGCACAGCAACTTTTGCATTTCAATGTTTATTTAATTTATTTAAATATTTAATGCAAATGAGCCGCTAAAAAAAAATATAGCAATAATTTATAATCTTAATGTTACTTATAGTCAGCTAATACTATGAAAAAATTTCACTATAATAAATAAACAACAGCTGCGTGTTAACAGTTAAGTTTTCGCTTATTATTTAAACATTAAGTAAAAAATATATAAAAATTCCTCTAGTTTTCGAGTATTTTGTAAAAATTAATAGATATAATTTCAAAATTGAAAAATTCTTTATCTAATTTTATTTTTCTATAAGCTTGTAAATGTGTATATTTATAGCAGACACTATAAAGTATATATTCCTTAACAGTATCATTAAAAGTCATTTGTCTATTTAATTTAAATCAAAAATAATCTACATAAATTTTGACTTATTTTTGCATATACGGAATCGAATAATATATGTATACTATATAAGGACGCTGAAAATAATTTTATTCTTTAATTTTGTCTTTTGTCTTTAATGTTCTCAATAACTTTCAATTGATTTGATAAATGAAAAATTCAAGAAATTCCCAATATATATTATACATGACTTGCACCACTTGCACTCTATATATAGCTATAGCTATCTTTATGATACTCCCTTTGATTGCAATTAATTTTTACAATATATGTATTTCCATTAATTGCTGCAGTAAACAGCAATCAGTTCTATCAATGAATCATTGATAAACGTTATTTGAACTTTATGAAGATGCACTAAATCGATATATATATATAAGTATATATATAGTATATATAAACTGTAAACAGACAAATTTAACACTTTTGTTGAACAAAAAAAAAAAAAAAAAAATGTAAACCAGTTTTGAGTTCATTCAGCTCACAGATATTTTTAATATGTTTTCGCTTTATTTTATTACTTCTATTTTAATTAAAAAAAAAAACAGCTGAAAAAAGTGTAAATATTAATGAGAATTATTTCTTGCATATTTGCAGGTGTAAGATATACAAAAAAAAAAAAAAAGATGCTACGCAACTTGCGATATTTGCTTCAAGCAATCGCAATATTTGCCACGAGTAAGTCTTAAATAAATATAAATAATTTATGTATATTAATTATTATAGAATTTTTTTCTTATGTCAATAGTTGCACTTGGTGTTGCACAAAATGAACGTGGCTTAAAGGTAAATACTCATGATCTGACGGTATTAGTTAATGAGAATGAAACATTTGTGATAACTGCTGGGTAATTATTTTGATATATCTTCAACTTTTATTTATTTTTTATTTATTTATTTTATTTTTATTTTTATTTATTATTTTATATAATTTATAATCTATCAATTTAATATCAATTTCAATTTCATTTTTTATTTTTTATTTAGCGAAAATTTAAATAATAATTTTAATGTTAATCTAATAAAACAACATGAAGAACATTTGGCTTTGTTTCCTGAATCTTTCGCATATCAAACCAGTGCTGCGTTTAATCAAACCATTGTTGTCACAGGTCTAAAGGCTGGACATGTTCAGATTACGGCTAACAATACTCAACCCACATCAAGTTGGCTGTAAGAATAATAATGAATATTACATGACTATAAGATATAAGATACTATAAGAATATATGAATTTTCTTTTTTTTTTGCTTTTCTTCTTTCTCTTGTTTTTTTTTTTGTGATTGTAGTACCGCTGATGTGTTTGTGCGTGTTGTTGTTGCCAAATCGTATGTGATTATTGAAGTTTCTAAAGTTGTTGGATGGATTTATTTTGTAGCATGGTCGGTGTCGTTTTATCCACAAATTTGGATTAATTTTCGTCGCAAATCAGTTGAAGGATTAAATTTTGATTTCTTAACACTTAACATTGTTGGCTTTACGCTTTATAGCATGTTCAATTGTGGCTTATATTTTATAAAAGGTTTACAGGATGAATATGAGGATCGTTATCCACATGGTGTGAATCCCGTTATGTTGAATGATGTTGTCTTTTCATTGCATGCTATATTTGCAACATGTATAACAATTGCACAATGTTTTATTTATGAGGTAAATAAGAATTTATTGAATCACATTAAAATTTCATTCAATATACATAGAGATTTTTTTTAATCTTATCTTATAGCGAGCATCACAGAGTGTCTCTAAGGTTGCTTATGGTTTATTGACAATATTTGCTTTAGTTGTGATTATTTCAGCCGGTTTGGCGGGTGGAAAAGTTATACATTGGTTGGATTTTTTATATTACTGCAGGTAAGAAAAAAAAAACAAGCAGAAAAAAAAATTAAAATAAACTAAATGCAGATAAGTATTAAAATTTTTTTTTTGTAAAATTAATTATCATTTATTATAATCTATAGCTACGTCAAATTGGCGATAACAATCATAAAATATATACCACAGGCTGTGATGAACTTTCGTAGAAAAAGTACTGAAGGCTGGTAAGTAAATGTGCTATAAAAACCATTTCGTAATAATGGTTTAATGTACTATATACAATGGTTAAACTATTTATTATAGGAGCATTGGTAACATTCTATTGGACTTTACCGGCGGTACTTTAAGTATGCTACAAATGATGTTAAATGCTCATAATTATGGTAATTTTTTAAGTCTTTAGGTAAAATGTTCGTATTATCTTTACATTTTTAATTGGTCAATTTATAGACGATTGGGTTTCAATATTTGGTGATCCAACTAAATTTGGTCTTGGTTTATTCTCTGTTCTCTTTGACATATTCTTCATGTTGCAGCATTATGTTTTCTACAGGTAAAGTAACATATATAAAAATAATTTGACTTTTTATTTTGATTTTTATACTCGGTGCCCTATGGGTACCAAGAGTATATTGGGTTTGTGACAGCAGCAAATGTATGTAACATCCATAAGGTATATATATTCTGACTCAGGATAAACAGCCAATTTTTAATTTTTTTTTTTTAATTTTTTTTTTAATTTTTTTTTAAATTAACTTAAAATTGGCGAGTGCGCAGCACCGAGTATTATATAGTCGAGCATACTCGACTATAACTTTCTTACTTGTTATAATTATTATTTTCGTTTTTGTTTATTTAAAATTTTTTTTTTCTATTTATTTTTTTATTTTATAGACACTCAAATAGCATTTCAAGTGTGAATCTAACAGAATCGACAAAAACTCAAACTGATGTTGAGAGCGAAACAAATATTAAATATTAGTTTTTTATTTTTTTTTTATATTTTATTTTAAGTATGTATATATTTCTTTGCCCTACGTAGTCAAACATACTCTTATTATTAGGTTAAAATTCACCTAATTTATTGCAATGTGCCGTTATTTAAGACAGACATACACACAATAAGATTATTCTGAATAAAAAAAATTAATTTCGAAAAAAAAGCAAACAATGTTTCCTTGCTAATTAAAACTGGGTTTTTTTTTTTACCAATTCGTGCGTCATTCCAAAATTGGCGCTGCAATCGGGTTTTTTTTTCTTTGCTGCATTGTCATTATTCTGCTACATCTAATTGGTGCAGTGGGTAAAACCCTAAGTCAATGTACTGTGCTATCAGTTCAGTTACAGTTTGTGGTGGCTTGTCGATAGGCGATGTTTATTTAAAATTTACAACTGCCACTTGTAAGTTCTTATCTGTGTAAGTAAATTTTAATTGATATTAAATAAAATTTGGGTTATATTTGTTATTTAATATTAATAATTTTGTTTTGCTGACATACTTAAAGTGGTTTTAATTGGAGCAAATTTGTATAAATTGTTATGCCAACACAGCTGTATATACGTTTATCAAGGCAATTTCGATATTTATTTTGAGAAAAAAAATGCATTTATCGACAACAGCTGTTCTCGATAACACACATGTTTGCTACGTATCAGTGTGAATGTTAAAATGTCAAGAAGCAATGCTTGTTTGGTAATTTAAGTTTCAAACAGTTTTGACTGGTAAAATAGACAAATAAAATTTAACATACATATTTATATGTATATTATTCGGTTTAAACTATAGTAAAACATGTACATTGCTGAACGCATGTCGTGGAAAAAGGAAAGGTATGTTAATATTGCAAGCATATGCATGACAATACAAAAAAAAAAAAAAAAATACAAATCCGGCAGAATTTTGATACACAAATTGTAATTGTTTAATTTATTAAGATATTTTTTAAATAGGCTAAGCTCTGATAATGCCGATGAGCATGACATATTTCAAGCATCTAATTCACCAGCATTGGATAATACAAACATGGATAATAATAATACCGAAGAAATGTAAGTTGTAACTGTTGCTTCTCATTGCTTCTTCTGTTGTTGTTTTTGTTGTTGTTGTGCAACAGGTGCCTCACGACCAAATCGAACCAATCTTATCTGTTAAAACGTTTGAAATAAATAATAATAAATATTTATTTTTACAGGCCTACAGAACCATTGGCATTTCTCCAAGGTCTAAATGTAAGTACAATTATAAATTGTAGAAATATTTAATTTATGTAATTAATCGATTGTTTGTTTATTTAATTCCAGTCGGGAAACTTGATGCAATTCAGTCAGGTAAGACTATTTAAAACGTTGCGATAGATCCGATTGCACCAAAATGAGTGAAAAACTAGCGACAGTAGACAAAATACTATTTATTAGCGATATATCAATCTCAAATAATCCCATCGGTTTTATTCGAAATTTAATGGCAACAATTCGTAGCGTAAAATCATGAACACATCGCCTGTAACGCCAATCTGCATCGTCAAGTTGTAACTCTTGTAGTATGACACCAGTTTCCTTGCTTGCTGTCAATATATCATTACTTAGATATGCGAGTAATGCAATTTCAAGTATAGATATTGTAAGAAATACAAGATTAATAAGTGCTCCAAAGCCATCATATGGTTTACTACCAATAACTGACTCAACAATTGTATAATATTGATTAAAGAATCCAACCGTAATTCCAAGCAGATGACATATCAATGATAATACAATCGATAGTGACATTAAAGCCATATAATCGGTGCCTTGTATACAAATTATTTTATATTTATCCGACAACATATCCAATTCATCGGCCAATGTACAAAAACGTTGTATACGATAATATTTCGAATAGAGTTTACGATTACGTTCATCTTGCATATGATTAACCTGTTGCACTTGATGTTTCAATCTTATATTTACTGCCTCCATTATATTCTTTGCTATAATCATGGCGCCAAAATAACAATTATTAAGGAAATTTGATATGACCATTGGAAAGAGTTTAAAGAGTGTCCAAGTCCAATAAATTTGTGGCTCATATCGTCGCTGTTGCAATATTAATGCCATCTCAATAACCAATGGAAACACCAATACTTTTATCATGGCCAACATAACAGATTTCATAATTGTATTACCTTCAATTTGAATTTCTCTTAATGTATCGAACAGTGGCACTTGACTCATCATTCTTGCCACACGTTTGCTCATTATCATCTGAGTAAAGAAATTAATAATTGCTACTGTTATATTCATATAACTATATAGTTTAACAGCATCACGTAAATTCAATTGTGAATTTATATAATCCAAATACATTTGTCGCAAATAAATGCTAGTAAATATTGTTGTTACCAACATGGCATAGGCTAAATATTTCATTGAGAATACATAACGTTGTCGGCCACGCAATGTGAAACGATTGGCAAAAAGACCAAAAGTTGTTAACAAACAAATGAGTGTCACAAGCAGCACATGTACAAGTTTAGCTCGTCCTCGTATTGGTTTACGCGATAAACGTATGTTACAGAAGACCATTATGTAGGAGTATCAATTACTGACTAAATTCATTTTTTGTTTTTTGTAGTGTCGTGAAATAATAATTTACTTATCGCCCAATTAACATCTTGATGTCTGATAATGTCAAAATATGTCCCAAATAATGTTTGTCTATAGTAGTTCTCCAGCACTTGCATATTTAATGTCTTTCATTTAGCTGTGTTACGTAGCTAAAAGAGCTTGAAATTAAATTAATATTTATATGTATTTTTTTTTGTCTATTATTTATTTAAAAGCAATCTGTATTACGTGAAATGATGCTACAGGATATTAAAACACAGATTAATTCATTGCCGAAATTGGAAAATCATAATATTGCTGATTATTGTTTTGGCATGGTGCTTGAGGAACCACCAAAATCTCATTGGATGTTCTCGATACCATTGAATAAGCTCTACATACGCATGAATAAGACATTCAATATTGATGTTAAATTCAAAATGAAATTGCCCATACAACAATTAAATTTACGTGCATTTCTTTGCTTTGTCAAGGATGTTAGCGGTCCTGTCTTGCGTTGTCAAAATCATTTGAGTGCTGATTCAGGTATATGAATCTTTTGATTATATATATTAATTAAATGCTAATGATATTATATTTTTATAACAGTTACAATCGAACCAAGTATGCGTGATAGTTTGCTGCGCTGTGAAAATCCTAATACAGTTTATTGTGGTACATCTCAGGGTAAAAGTATCTCTGAAAGATATTCTGTGCTTGTGCCGCTCAACATGAGCCGTTCGCAACAACAAGGCGGCGGATTTATACGACAAACTCTTGCCTTTAGTTTTGCCTGTCAGAATTCATGCTTTGGTCGCAAAGAAACTTGTCTAGTCTTTTGTCTTGAAAATATGAGGTACAACAATATAAATTCCATTGGCATTTTTTTTATTTTTTTCAATTATTTAATTAATAATATTCTCATTATAGTGGCGATATATTGGGTCAACAGGTGTTGTATTTAAAAATATGTACGTGCCCGAAACGTGATCGTAATCAAGATGAACGACATTTAAAGAATAATAAACGTAAGATAAAATCAGATTCAGATGATGATGAAATGGATGTTGAACATGCACGAAAATTGCGACGTCGCACGCAACAACAAGAGCTAGAAATTAAAGATGAAAATGAAAGTAATGATAGCATCGATATGAAATCTATGCCAACCGATTGGAACGTCTCTCGTACAGTTGATGGAAATTATCAGCTTGTTATAAAGTGTTCCAAGAAGGATTTGCTTGTGGAAAGTATTGAGGGAATGATTGAGAAAACAGCTGTTGCATTGCTGCGAAAGCCACAAAATACAAAATTAAGTCAACATGCAAATCATTTGCTAAATTTAAAAAGTAATTATTTTACATTTATTATTATAATTTATTATTATTATTTATTATTATTAAAAAAAATATTCATTTCAATTTTATTTTTACAGAATGTGCACTAAAACTTTCATAATATGATATTGGGGGGGAAAAAATATATATCTTCACTTATAAAAAAAAAGAACTTCTTCTATGCCGAACTGTGAATTTGTACAATCATAATTTAATTTTTATTACCAAAACTTACTTTCTTTTACCAACATACACAAAATGAAGAAATAATGTGTTCTTTAATATTTTAATTGTTTTTCAATAATTAAGTGCTAGTTAATAAAATCTTAAATAAGTTAAAGTAAGTTATAACTATACTATATTTTATATATATATCTGTGTACTATGTACATACAAAAAAAATTGATGTATATAAGAACAAAATATGCTTTAATTTAATTAAGAAATAACGAGGAATAAAAAAAAATTGATTTAGTTACAAATAGTTCTTAGTATAATCAATGAAATTAGTATATAATACTATAACTAGACAGTGTGTTCTACATGTGCGAATATGTTTATAGTACTACAACATTGTTTCTACGGTCAATGCTCTGTTTGCTTGGCGTTCATTTGCAGTCGCACTGGAAATCTGTCAAAATTGTTATGTTGGATTTTCATATGCATATTTATACTTGCATTTTCACGCTGCTGTTGTTTTTTTTATATTTGTTTTTTATTTCCTTTCTGTTCTGCTCTATGCTAAAAAAGTTAAGCAAAATTACACACGCACACACATTTTCCTTCTTTTTTTTTATATTTCTCATTATGTGCGCACATGTGCGAAAAGCCAAAGATCAGACAACAGATGTTGTAATGTTAGGCGTTCTTTTGCCACATGCATAATATAATGTATATATATATATAAATATACATATGTTTATATCTCTTTCTCTGTACATTGACATAGGGCAGTGCCAAAGACTTGAAATCTAAAGACTTTGGCGATAGAGCATTATTATTAATGGCTTTCTCTTTGCCAGTTAAGCAAACTTCGTTGTATGCTCAAGTCTGCTTACGACTTTCGTTTGACAAAATGCGTAGAGTGCATACAAAAAAAAATAATAAATAAATAAATACATAAAATAAAAAAAAAGCTCAAAGCGCTTACGTATCTCACTCAAATTTGAGACAATGTCAATTGGCATCTGTTTTTCTTTTAGTTTAATGCTCAGTAAATGTTATGAAGCGGGTATGACATCATTGACCTATGGCAAAGCATAGAATATATATATTGTAATAAATTAATAATTATCTTAAACATTTGAAATTGAAAGTTAAATGATTTTAATGTAAAAACGTCATAAAATTATTTAAAAAAAAATATAATTTGTATATTTAAGGAATATTCAAATAATTGAAAACTTTATAAATATTATATTTTTATTTCATTTAATTTTTTTTTAATTTTATTTTCTGCCATCCAAACAGAGAAAATAGTTTTATAAAATCATGGAACGCATGATGTTCAATAACTTTCACTTTCGCATCGATTTTGTGTAAAAAAAATCAAATTTCAAGTTATAAAATTTCATTGAATTTATAACCAAAAAAAAATATATATGTAAATATATATATGTATAAATTTAAAAAATAAAAAATGTATAAAAAATAAATAAAATAAAAAATTGAAAAATATTTAATGAAATTTTTAACAACTATTTTAGGCATGGATTTTTATGAGTTTCTACTTTGCATTTTTATGTTTTTTGTTTTTTTTTTTTTTTGCAACGCATTTAGCCCAAAACTTATGCTAAATATGGAATATTGTTTGATTTCCATATGCAGATGTTGTTGTCAAGTATTGAAATTTTTTGCTTAGCCTAGGGAGACGGGACGGGTACTCTCGATTATGGCATGCTTACTTGTTTAATTACTTGGAGCAGGCACGTCTGGAGTTGACTGCACTCACAGATGTATAAATGTATATACAACATATACATATGTACATCTGTATATCTGTATGTATATATATGCCTGTATTTGTTAGTTACTCATAAAAGCCAAGCCAAGCTATGGCAAGCTAAAGCAAGCTATAGCATGCCAAGTCAAGCCATGTCTGAGATATCAGGTGAAACTACCCACACACACGCCCAAAGTCAAGTCATTGAATTGCACTCAATGCCTAAGCACCTCAAGCTACTGCCATTGTGAGAGGTGCTCAAGCTATAACAACAACAATATACGATTGGCACTCAGTTTTTTTTTTTTTGTAGATATGTCGACGACAAAGCAACAAGTTGGCAGAGAGCTATATATGTCTATGTATGCCTGTATATATGTGGAGAGAACGATCTCCAAGCTTGTTTCACTAATACAATGCTGTAGTAAGTGTACGACGAGAAGAAGCGTTGCGGCCGTAAAGCTGTGTTGCTACTTTTCAGTTTTGTTTGATATCGTTTGGTTAACGCACGTGCGGGAATTTTTTTTAAGCATTTTTACACGCGACAAGCGTTTTATTTAAAAAAAAAATATCGAAAATTATTGAAAAAAAAATATTGAAAAATATATATTTTAAATAATAAGAAATTATTGTTTTTTTGGTTTGAAAAATGGTGGAAACGGCAACAACAACAACAATAACACGTACAACAACAACAGCACCAGCATTACCCAGTGGCAGCAGTAACAGCAATAGCAATAGCATCAATATTGGACCAACTGCCACGCCTACTGCAACAGTAGCGCAACAGCAGCGCAATAATGATGAAACAACACGCGCCATATATAATTTGAAAGTTATTGTATTTCTTTTACTTTTACCATTCGTATTATTTGCTGTATTTCTCAAGCATCTGTTGGATTATTTGTTTGCGTTGGGATTAAATGAAAAGGATGTGAGCGGCAAGGTTGCTTTGGTAAGTAGCTACAGAGATAGTGGGGGGCGTTCAATTTTGGGGCGTGGCAATCAAATAAGTAATGACATATATGTGCATGTGTGTGTACATAAGCGTAACGTCACGCAGTTTTCTTTTACAGTTTTCCATTGGTTGCCTCAGCTATAGCCATATTCAGCAATTTGGGTGCGGCCCGTTGGCTTTTGCTTAGCCTAACAATTTTTGTTATTAAAACAAATATTTATGCTTTGCTTCCCCACAAATGAAAACAAAAAAAAAAAAAAAATTGTTAAATTGTTTATACATTTATATGCAAACATACGTATAAAATTTTTTTTTTTTTTGTTTATATTACGCTTTGATTGTGAAGTTTCTTGAGCTACGATTTGAAAGCTGGCAAACGTTGCACTTTTCATTTATACTGCTAACAATATATAGTATGATATATATATTTTCAGAGAAGTCAAATCAAGGTCAAGTACCCAAAAACTGTTAACTTCTATATATGCACATACTATATGTGGGCAGATAATGTGATTCATATATGAATATATGCTTATATAGAGATGTATCTTTATATATGTTTATATGAATTTGCATTCCATTGACAGTCGTCAGGTGTGCCAGATATATTTTATTTGACAATATACAAATATATCTACAGATATACATATGAACATATATATGCATGTATATATATATACTTGCACCATTAAAGCGCAGCCTGTTCTATACATTCTCAGATCGTTCGCACAGATAAAGATACATTTATACATTGATACAAATACAGATGTAAACCGCATTTTCGCATGCTTAAAAACTGGTTTTAAGCTATGTGTAATTTTTTTTTCTGCTTCTTTTTTTTTCTATTTTTGTTTTCTGTTTTTATTTATTATTATTTTTTATTTTTTTTTTGTTATACATCTGGGAGTCTTCACTTTTATTTTCTTTTGTCAAAAGCAAACGTAGAAAAAAAAAAAAAAAAAAACAAAATGATGACGTTTGCAAAACCTTTTGTATTTGTTGTGTTGTAAACACAAGATGTTAGTGATAAAAAAATAAACGTAGACATACAGATATATATATATATAAAGAAAGATAAAATTACTCGTGTATGCATTGTGTATCTAGATAATTTACACACTTGGTAGCTGACATCATATGCCATATAACAGATAACTGATAACTGATAACTTGTTGATGCGTTGTTAACTTTATTCATTCTTTTTTTTTATTTGTAATTATAATCTAAAATATATTATTAATAATATTTATTAACGCAATAGAAGTGTCACATATTTACACATATGTATGTCTATGTGTGTATCTTGTGTATCTGTGTGTTTCTCTGCTCGTTTGCTCGTGTATCTTTATATCGTTCATTATTGTTTATTCAGTCTGAGCGCAGCACTCTGGGGTCACGCCGCTTTAATTACGGTCAAAAGTCACTCAATTGCGGTAAATGGAACCTAATGGCACAAATACGAATACAGTCACACACTCACATATATGTATGTACATGTAGATGTGATTTGTATATGCTTACAGTATTTGCTGCTTATAAACAACGCATCGTTTGTTCGTTAATCAGTTGAATGCTTCAATTAAAAAACAAATCGAATCATTGAATGCATCAAAATTGTCTTAATTTATTTTTTTTTAATGACAAAAAAATAAAAAAAATTAACTTAATGATTGACAAATTGGCAAATTTCATTATAAAGTCAATGCAATTCTATTTTTTTCATTCCGGTTGATTAAGCAGCTCAAAGAACAGAATATTAAAAATTCAGCAATATTTTATTTATTATTTATTTTGAAAATTATAAAAAATTCTTATTTTGCATGGAAATGTTTGAGTTTTTATATTAATATTCTGTATACTTTAACTGTATTTTTTCTTATATTTTTTTTTAACAATTTTTAATGATAGGAGAAATTTATATCTAATATTATAAAAAATTCTTATTTCGCATGGAAATTGTCTGATATACTTTAACTTATTTTTTATATTTATATATTTTTTTATATTTATTTTTTACAATTTTTACTGATCACAAAAATTTATTTTGAAAATTATAAAAAATTCTTATTCCATGTTTGAGTTTTTATATTAATATTTTGTATACTTTAACTGTATTTTTTCTTATATTTTTTTTTTTGCAATTTTTAATGATCTCAGAAATTTATTTTGAAAATTATAAAATATTTTTTTTACCTCAAAAAATAAAATTAAGTTATTACTATTATATTTATATTAAGTTGTAGCTTTTCATTTTTCAATTTTTAAATATTTCTTAAATTGAAATTTAACTTTCTTTTGTTTAAATGTAAATTAACGGGTCTTCACTGTAAGCAAATAAATTTTTAAATTATATTGTCTCTTTAACCGCGCATGCAAAATCTTGCATAATCATAGCATAAATTTGTTTGTACATATGTATGCATGTATGTATGTATGTATGTATGTACATACATTTATAGACATATCTAAGTTCATTGTTTGCAAATAAAGCCAACAATTAATTTGTACTAGCATAATGAGTACAATAGAACATGAATTTTACTCTAAACACAATATACAGACATACACACACACACACACACATAAACACTAATACTAAAACATGTGTAGATATACATATATTAGTTAAATACATATGCAAACAGATGTATAAATGGAATGAGAGAAATACATATGTACATATTGCTAATTGAGCAGATAAACTTTTCAGGTGACCGGCGGTGGCAGCGGTTTGGGTCGTGAAATTTGCTTAGAATTGGCAAGGCGTGGCTGCAAGGTCGCTGTTGTTGATGTCAATTCCAAAGGATGCTATGAAACGGTCGAATTATTGTCCAAAATACCACGTTGCATGGCTAAAGCTTACAAGGTATGTATGTTCTAAATAATGCCCATTGAAAGCCATCCAATGACATATTAATCCAGTCTTTGTCTACCTTCATCTACCTATATATATATATATATATATATATATATATATGTATATATATATGCACATTTGTATATATCATATGCATATGCATAGAACGATGTATCTTCGCCACGTGAACTGCAATTGATGGCTGTTAAAGTAGAAAAGGAATTGGGTCCTGTTGAAATTCTTGTTAATAATGCATCCTTAATGCCAATGACATCAACGCCACATTTGAAGAGCGATGAGATTGATACCATTTTGCAGTTAAACTTGGGCTCATATATAATGGTAAGTACCTAATTTTTACTATATTTTATTATTATATTTTGTATTATTTATATTTTTATTTATTTATTTTTTATTATTTTCTTTGCTAGACAACAAAAGAATTTCTACCAAAAATGATAACACGCAAATCAGGACATTTAGTTGCTGTTAATGCTTTGGCTGGTAAATATTATTTATTGGTAACATTACATTAACTTTTTTTTACTTAATTTTTTCTTATCTATTTATAGGACTTGTACCGTTGCCTGGTGCTGGCATTTATACGGCTACTAAATATGGCATTATGGGTTTCATGGAATCATTGCGCGCTGAATTGCGTCTCTCGGACTGTGATTATGTACGCACAACTGTGGCCAATGCTTATTTAATGCGCACTAGTGGCGATTTACCGTTACTAAGCGATGCTGGGTAAGTTTCAATGCAAAACAAGATAGCAAAAAAATATCCTTTGCCATGGAGAAGATGTCATACTCGTACAGGCAATAAAATGAAAGTTTTCTTATATAAATAAATCAATTTTGAACGATTGTTTCCTATGTTGGCAACATATAGTAGTTCGATGTGGACATACTTTAGCTGAGATATACATAGAAATATGTTGTCACTTAACTTAAATCATGAAGCTTAACAAATTAAACAAGTTTTTCATAGGACTGCTTACTCCTACATATGACAGCTATGAGTTATAGAAGTCCGATGCGTCTGCTTTCGTCTAACTTACAACTTAGGTATAGGTATGCGTACATAGGCATAGGTATACATATAACTTAGGTTTCAGTTTCAGCTTCAAAATATTATGATTAGTTTGCTCATCAGAAATATATATAATTTCTTGAATCTGCCACGAATCTGAGCGTTACAAATTCATGGCTAAAATTCATATACACTTTGTAATGGTATAAAAAATTTGCCAGGTTACGGGACTTATCTTTGTGTATTATATATAAATTGTATATATGATATACATATATATATAAATTTAGATGTGTCAAGCTGTGTTAGTTACTGAGTGTTACAAGTGTTTAAACAGATGCGAAACTAGATATGTACAAAACAGAGAAACGCAATATTGTATTGTGTTTATATTACAAAAAAAAAAAAATATTACAATATTTTGTTTTTTTTTTTCTGTTCTGTTTCTGTTTTACAGCATATCAAAAAGTTATCCAGGTCTTCCCACACCTTATGTTGCACAGAAAATTGTTAAAGGTGTCCTAATGAATGAGCGTATGATTTATGTACCAAAAATATTTGCACTCAGTGTTTGGCTATTCAGGTAATTATCAAAATTATTTTTAATAAAATTAAATAATAATTCTATGCTTTAATTTATAGACTTTTGCCCACCAAATGGCAGGATTATATGCTCTTACGATTCTATCAATTTGATGTGCGTAGTGCACATTTATTTTATTGGAAATAAATTAAGAGAATTTCGATGTTGTTATGCTATGAGTTTGATAATCTCAATGCAGGCATAAATACATATAATGTTAGAATATATATATATATATATATATATATATATATATATAAATATTAGATTTAGAAAAACTTAACTGATTATTTATTTATAAATGTAATTCTAAATGCAAGCAAGAAAATAAAAAAATATAAAATAATACTAATCAACAAATTACAAAAGATTTTATTTAATATTTTTAGATTAATAATTTATGGAAAAAGTTATTAATTTAAAGGGAATCAACATGAACAATAAAAATACTTTTGGCCATATACATTTTTCATAGCATACTTATGTGAATTGTCCGTTAATTTATTAATGGAAAACGGCCAATAAAAAAAAAAAAAATAATGTAAATGCCGTCAACATGTTGTAATTGCCAATATTTCCGTTGCACATATTTGAAAATATATAAATAAATTTATATGTATATGAAAATATTATATATATCATATTATATATAAAAATATGTTTATAGTAAAGACAGGATATTTCAACGATGGCAATATCGTGAATCAGTTTGCCAACTCTTTAAATATTCGATGAGATATTCATTACTTATAATTAGGCTTACGGCTATAAAGTGCGTTCAAAATTAACGTACAGCAATAAGTGCTTTCATGTTCATGTATTAATAAAAAATTAACAGCACAAAAATATCTGTCAGCATGTCTGTAGCATGTCGACAGATATACTATATATTAAAAAAAAAATATACATACACGCAGAGTATGCTTGGAGAATGTTTGGGAAATGAAGGCAAACTTAACTGCAATTAACATAAAATTGAATGTTGTCAACCGAAAAGTTTCAGACAGCAAAAACCCTGCAAAGAGAATTGCAACAATTTAAGTATAAATTATTGTTTATTAAATGACAGTATCGTTATATCGCTAGGTTAAACGATAGTTGTCGATAAACCAATTACAAGCATACATATATATATATATATATATATATATAGTAAGCTAGCAAAACAATTATTCAATGTCTTTATAAGATTATTTCTGCAAAATTATTAATTCCTATTATTAAAGTTTAGTTTTGTATTGTTGCTGTAATATCTTGATATGTAGCTCGTTTCAATCTCATATAGGCCACACAATTCAATAACAACAACAACAACAAGAATAACAACTATCTATATAGCTCAGAGATGCAAGAATAAAGGACCCCATATGGCGCACAGGCTCAAGTGCTGGCAATGTGATTAAGTGTACGTTGAAATTTCAAATAGAATTCTACACAAAGCCGATAATAAAGACAGCGACATGTGCATAAACAACATAGCAGAAAATTCATTTATTGAACCACTAAAAAATACCTCGTATTTTTTTGCTTAACAATAAGAAATCTAAAAAGATTTTTTAAGCAATTTAAAGCTTAAATATAAATATATATAAATAATTATTAAATAAATTACAAAATTTAATATTATAAATAATTTTGTAATTTTAAAAAAAAAATATTGTTACATAATTATTTTTCTTATATTTTTTTAATAAGTATATTATAACAAATATCAAATATTTTTTTTTTTTATATTTTTTATTTTATATTTTAAATACTAGAAATATAAAAATATAAAAATATCGTTATAAAATTATTTATTCTATAATTTTTAATAAATTTATATACTATATCAAATATCAAATATATTTAATTTTTAATTTAAATATATCTTATTTTTAAAATATTAAAAATATAAAAATATCGTTATAAAATTATTTATTCTATAATTTTTAATAAATTTATATATTATATTAAATATCAAATATTTGAAATTTATTTTTTTTTATATTTTTTATTTTATTAAAATATATATATATAAATAATATATAAAATATATAAAATTCTATAAGCAATATACCCGCTATAATACTGCTTAACAATGTCAATATGTTTTGCTTTTTGGAATAGAAAAAGAAAAATCAAACATCAGTTGCGGCGTCAAACGAAGCGAAAAAATGAAAGACAATATAATAACCTGCAGTCGTGTATTCCCCAAAGACTGCAATGTTGAAATGTCATTGGCGCGTCTCTCGTATAAATTCTAATTACATTATGACATTTGCTGCTGCTGCTGCTGCATACAAAGACCCCCAGCACCTGAACATACACACACATATATACTAATACATACAATAAAGAAGAAGAAAACTCTTTGCTTATTTCATGCGCATGCGCAACGGTTTTGTTCCATAAATAAAGAGCACTAATTACTTATGTGCTAGGATTACAATTACAGTTACAGCAGCAGCAGCAAAGCAGCATCAGCAGCAGCCGATCGGGGGCCCGTCGAGTGTTTTATGGCAATATGTTTATATGTTGAATGCGTTTATATGCATATATGTACCGGTACGTTGTTGTTGTTGTTGTTTTGGTGTGTTTGCCCCCGCAAAGTTTTGTCTGCTGTATATAATAACATCGATTTCTTTGCCATATAACTAAATGTATCCAATATCCAAACAATATTTGATTTGCACTTTTCTTTTCTTTTCGTATTGTTTTTGTTTTTTTTGTTTGTGCCCCAACTCCGGCTACACTTGCAGTTCATGCAACTCTTTTCTTTTTTTTTTTTTTAATGCTCAGCAAGTTGCACGACACGCTTCTCATTCCGCTGTGCGCTACAGCTCGCGCCTGAATTCAAAGAGCTCGCGTAGCTGCAACGCGTCTGTTTTAACGCTCCATGTGGTCCAGCTTTTCAATCTCTTCTTCCCTTGCCGCCTTGTGCCTTTTGTCTTCTGTCTTGCCCTTTCGCCACTTGTAAGCAGTTAAGCTGCCGCTGACGTTTTCTACTATACTGCTGCAATGCATTTACAATAGTGTTTAAATTCACGATGTCTTCATATTTGTCAGACTTGTTTTAGTAGTAGTAAAATATATAGTATATACTTGTTTATTTTAGAGTAGTTGCTATTATTTATGTCATATGTTCTTCAGTGTTATAACATATAATATTTTGTTACTCATTTACACTAGAAAAGTCTATTAAAAGTTTTATATTATTTACTAAAAAAAAAAAAAAAATATATGTAGCTTATTTTACTTATTTTTTTATTATATTAAATATATAAAAAAAAGCTGCTACAATTTCTCATAATAGAATGTATTATATAGCAGAGTTTGTCATTAAAGTATTACGACTTGTAATAGTTGTCATACATTTTAATGTTTGTGAACTATTTAGTAGTCGTAGCTGTATAGTAAATAGACATATAAATTTGCATTTATTTATATTTTTATTACAAATTAAAATTAATAATACATATCTATCTCTTTTTCTTTATCTCTATCTCTATCTCTCTTCATCTTTCTGTCTTAATATATAGCACTCAGCATGCTGTCATAAATTTTAATTTATTATACACTTGCAGAGAGTGTATTTATTTTGACCAGGTGTTTGTCACGCCCATAACAAGGCTTAGCAGATGAAAAATAAATATATATATATAACTTACGCCAAATACGGTCACAAGCTGCATATAAGTCGAAACTTGTCAGATCGGACCACTATAGAAACGTTAAAAATTAAATATTTTGTATAAACAACTTTTCATTTACGCCTGCAAGTGTATGAAATCTTCGTCATGCTGTTCATAACTTTACTTTCAAGTTTTTTTTTTTGTTTAATAATTAATGTGTTCACTTCAATAATAAATAATAAATGTGAAAATTCTTCTTAGACATTTGTCAAGTTTTCATTGACAGTGCACTGTGCATTTGAGTTTAAGTTAATTATTATAAAATTCTACAAAATAATTTCGTAAAAATATTTTACTATTTTCTTGTTGTTGTTGTTGTTTGTAACTCATGCTGCATATTTAAGTGTCAATTTGAAGCATCAAAAATGTTCTCTTTAAATGTTATATGTATTTATCAGTTCTTAACAGTGTCAACTGTCTGCAAAAATGAAAATTAACTTTTATCAATTTCAACAAAATTGCTTTAAAAAAAAAATAAATTTCAATATATATATATTTTTTTTCTCATTTCATATACATTTAATTGTGACAATTTGCAGACCACAAAAAGTATTTTAAAACATGTATATATACAATTATGCAAATATTTTCAGGACGTTTATTTTATATATCTCTATAGGTATATATGAATATACATATGTATATTCATAAAATACTTATATATATGTATGTAGAAATATTCAAACACATATATCAATTATAAAATACGAGTACTCGTCGCTCTAGCAATATTCATATGCACTTGTCAAACCGTCAACTCAAAATAGAATATTTATGTGATGTGAGTATGCTTTTATTGTTGTTGTTGTTATTATTACAGTTGTTGTTGTTGTTATTGTTGTTGTTGTTGTTGCTTTTTGAGTTTTATGAACTCTAAAAAAATGCACTCTATAAATAGTGAGGCGACAACCGAAGTGAAAATCAATTTTGGCCCCATACAGCGGTAGCCGTTGTCTCCATCGCCATTGCAATCGCTCGTTGAATCTATCTGGTTCCATTTATTAGGCACATACAAGGTGGAAAATGGTATTAAAGAATATATAGATGCTGGCAGAGAAACAAAAGGGTAGAGGAAACATATTATGAATAACGAAGTTTATATACACTTTCCGCTGTCAGACTTGTAATAATTTTGAAAAGGAAAAATCACCTTCCCATATGGTCTAGTGGCTAGGATATCTGGCTTTCACCCAGAAGGCCCGGGTTCGATTCCCGGTATGGGAAATAATATTTTTTTTTTAATTTTTTTTTTTTTATTTGTTGATTAAATTGTAATAATTTTTTAATAATTTTTAATATATTTTGTTAAAATGAAGCTTGTTCAGCTTCAACATAAATTCGTAAATAACCTTAGCAACAGCAGCGCAAAGTGCATAAAATGAAAGTCCATAAATTATGTTTTTATTAAGATTTATTTTTGAACTGTACACTCGAATCGTGTCGTGTCGAGTTGAGTTGAGAGTCAAGTGAAATTCATTTTAAATATGTGTGCAATGAATAAACACTTTAAATACTTGCACATTGTCTTCAATAGCAGCCACTAACTAAATTTTGCAGAATAAGTAGTAAGAATGCTTAAATTCTCTTTCTCTCTCTCTCTCTCTCTCTCTCTGTCTCTTTGTCTGTCGTTCAATGAAACTGTCAACAGCAGCATACACAATAGACTTGCATAAGCAATGTCTGCTATTAGAAATGCATTGAAATTGACAAGAACATGCATGTCCATAGTACACTCTTCTGCTCACTGTACCATCTCGAAATTCTAGTATCTTCAAACATACTACATTATGAATTCACGTTTAAAACCTATAAACGGACATTGTTCAACATCATGCGTACAAGTTTGCCAACGTTTAAAAGATACAACACAGACACAATCAGAGGGATGCTGACTCCATTCCCCCATCCCCCCCTCTGTGCCATTGTTCATAACGAAAAGAACCTGTTGCACTTGCACTTCTTGACACTTGATGTTTTTATATTCTTTTTTGTTTTGTAATTTTACAAAATTTTCAACGGCTTTTGGTTTTAATCTAGTTTTGTTTTGCATTGGTTTGTCTGCAACAGCAGCAGCATAGCTCGTTTTGAAAACACAACACGAACTTACAACATTGTTTTCAGTTTTTCGGAGGCTTCCTTTTACAGTTAGTCAGTCAGTCAGTCAGTCTGTTGTCATGCTTGTTACTTGTTACTGTTACTGTATAAACTTTATGAATTTGTCCGTAACTTTTTTTTTGTTTTATTTCTATGCATCTGCAGTTTGCTTTTATGCTTGGACTTTTTCGCCCATAAATTGTGTATACGACATGTGATAGACGTTAAAATTGTTTTTCATGTTGATTCGATAAACGAATTTGAGCTTAAAATAAAAAAAAAGTTTTTTTTTCTTTTCATAATAATTATTAGAAATTCTTTTATGGCTTTAGGCCATAAATTCATAACATTTTCATATGCTAAGTAAAGTTGTTCTATGTTATCAATTGCAGATACATAGATACTATAATTAAATTAAAGTTGTTACAATTTTTTCAAAGCATATTAAATGTTAGAGTTACCAATTTCTATACTTCTTCAGGTTTTATGTACTATGTGCGTGCCTTGGTTCATGTCTATGTGTGTGTGTGTGTGTGTGTGTGTGTGAGTTTGTTGGTTTTAAAATGTTTGTTTTTACAGTTTTTCAGTCTGTTTGCCAAGTAAATAAATGCTGTTAACTAGTTTTGACACAGACTCACACACAGACATTCAAAGGCAGGGCAGGCACCTAGTTGACTTTGTTGCCATTTAGATATACCCTATGCTGTGACTGTATACTATAAAGGCTATATATGTTATATAGTAAAAGGCTTTAAAAAACTTACAGCCAGAAAAATATTAATAAAATAATTTTCATCATAATTTTTATAATATTTTTCATAATATTTTTTATAGCATAAAGTTAATTATCTCTGTATTTCTTTAATTTTATTTTGCTCTAAATATTTGAAATTATTTAATGCCAAAGTCTTGTCTGTTGCCTTCATTTAGACGGGCAGTTTCTCTGCCTCTTTTGTGTTATTTTATTTTTTTTTGTTATTGTTGTAACTTATTTATGCGTATTTATCATTTCACTTTTAATTGTGCACAGACAGCTTCTGTCGTTGCCAGGATAACACACTGTGTGTGTGAGTATGTGTGTGTGTGTGTGTGTGTGTGTATGTTAAATTGCAAGTGTTTGTTGTGCTAATAATAGCGTTAGCTAAGAGACGTCATAGTATCCTTAAAATGTTTGCGTTTGTTGCTCAGCTCGTGCCACTCGTAAGCATGAGCATGTGCTGTCACTCTTGATATATAACAGTATAACAGTTGTGCATTGCATAAACATTTTTAAAGTAAAGTATTCTTATTTTTTTTTTTTATTTTTTTTCTTATTTTATTTTTATTTATTTATTTTTTTAATTCTTGTTATTTTATTTTCTTTTTATATTTTTATTTATTTATTTCTTATTATTTTATTTTTATTTATTTATTTCTTATTATTTCATTTTTTTTTATATTTTATTTATTTTTTTATTACTTATTATTTTATTTTTTTTTATATTTTTATTTATTTATTTTTTTTTTTATTTCTTATTATTTTATTTTTTTTTATATTTTTATTTATTTAATTTTTTATTTCTTATTATTTTATTTTATTTTTTCTTATATTTTTTATATTTGTTTATTGACTTAAAACTAATTTTTCCCACTCTGCCACGAGGCAATTTTTTTAATTTAGTTAATTACCTCATCCTCTCTATAGGTACTATCAGGTATATGAGTCTAAACAGTATTATGACAGTTACAGGCACATTAGCAGACTCTATCTAATGTTGAAACCTTTTAAATATCATTAGATTTAATACTTTTCATATGAATTATTACCATATGCACATACTTCAGGCAATGGTCTGGCACTTGAGTATCTTAAGTATTATTAAGTTTGCTTTCAACATAATAAATCATGGTGTTGCACGTGTATTCCTACCAAAAATAAAAAAAAATCATTTTTCTAACTTATAAACACTTATATATTTTAAAAGAAATTGAATTTTGGGAATCTTCTCGACGTAAGAGTTGAATGTAAAAATTAAAATTAAATTAAAATTCGTATAGCTTCTAAATGAACAAATCGGATTGGCTTGAAACTGAAATGAAAATTGATTTTCGAATATACTTAAATAATATAAAATATAATATTTAAAAAAAAAAAAATATATAAAATTTTGTATAAATTACAAGTGCATATAATCTACTTAATCATAGAGTCTATAAGTAATGGTAACATATGCGCATCATTAAAACTGTGGATAAGGATAAGGGAATATATATTCAATGATGCATGCGATACACAAAATTTTCATTTCGTTTCTTGAACCGTGCATAAATATGTCAATAAGAATTTTTTTTTTTCTTTCTTACATAAAAGGATGAAAAATCTATAAAAAGCAAAAGGCGCAGTAAAAACCTCAGCTAAACAAACAGACTGAACAGGAGCTATGCCAGCTGTGTATTATTTCTGTATATATATATATATATATGTGTATATTTTGTGTGTGTGTTTGTATGCTTGCCACAGTATTCAAACTGTTAAATTATGACATGCAACTGTCAGTTCAAGTGCATTTGTTGCGTGAGAAAATGTTATCCTTGTAACCTAAACAAACACATTTGCATATGCCGCGGCAAGTGCAGCAGTAGCATATCCTTTTGTGGCTGCTACTAGTCTCTACTAGTCTTCTATCCACTATCCACTATCCTCTGGTAGCATCTTCCTACTGAACGTATCATGTTGCTAAGTACTTCTTGTTGTCTATTTCTCTCTCTTTCTCTTTGTCATGCATGCAGCTAATTTATATCCTTTCAACTTTGTAGCTTTTTATTTTTTCATGTTTTTTTTTCAATTTTCCAATTTTGTACATAAACTATAACATATGGATTATGTATTATGTCCTTACATGAGAATGTGTAACGTTTAACAGGAGTTAACATTGAGTTCGTTTTCTTTATGGTTTTTTTTTTTTTTTTTGTTTTTTTGTGGTGTTGGTGACTTTACAATTTTGCCGTAACCTGCTGCTGCTGCAGCACTTCAAATTGGTGTTGACAGCCACGCTGAGAAATTGCCTCGCCTTTTTTTTTTTTTTTTTTTTTTATGTCAACCATTTTTTCCTTTCGTTCTTTTCATAATTTTTTTCTTTCCCTTTCACTTTAATATTTCTTCTTATTATTTTTTTTGAGTGCCTCAAAATGCTTATGTAAAATATTAAAAAAAAAAAAAGTAATTAACATTAACGTGTCTAAGCACTCTTACTCAACACTCTGCACTTTGCTCTCTCTCTTTCTCTTTCTGTCTGTCTCTCTTTGCACTGTTCTTTTTTTTATTTTATACTTCACTTTATGCGTATTCGCTGTCAGCTGCGACATCTGCTCTTGCTGCTTTTGTCGTGGGAAACTTTTGCTCACAGGTTTTAAACCCTTTCTAATCTTTTACCTTAAGCACTTTCCTTAGCATTCGGTTAAGTTTTTATAGTGTCAAGTAGTGTTGTGCGTTTTCTCGTGTATTTCATTCGTGACAAGAATGAAGAACAAGGCGTTAACATAAACTTATGAACGATAGTGGAGAATACTAGAAATTTTCATAGTAAGAATAATTTCAGCAGTATTAGAAGTTAAAATGAAAATTATAGAAATAGCAGTAGTAATAGTAGTAGTAGTAGTATTAGTAGTAGATTTAGTAGTAGTGTTAGTAGTAGATTTAGTAGTAGTAGTAGTAGTAATAGTACTAATACTAGTAGTAGTAATAGTAGTAGTAGTTGTAGTAGTAATAGTAGTATAAATTAGTAGTAAAATGTAGTAATAAATTTTGTAATTGTTAGCTAGTAGCAGTAAAAATTAGTAGTAAAAATAGTAGCTAATAAATATAGCAAGTACTTGAATTAGTTTTGTGTTCATTGTTTCGTTCATTATGTGATCATTTTGTCGTGTCGTTAAAAATTGTAGGATACGCCCCATCACTATTGTATTACATGTGCGGGCAAAGTTCTTAACAGTTCTCTGCAGTGTCCAGTTTTCAGAACAGTCTCAGTCTATCTCTTTCTTATGTCTCTCTCTCTCCCTTTCTCCCTTTCTCTCTGTCTACTTTCGTTTACAATATTGTTCGTAGTTTTTTTTTTTTTTTGCAAAACAAAAAGTTTCCCGGCGTGTGGCATGCGACATTAAGCGTGTCAAAGAACAGTTCTTAAAGTGTTGGCACTAGAAAAACATATGTTTACCGTTGACTTCTCTCATTGCCATGTGCTGAATTTTTGTTGCAGATATTTATTTGTACACACGTACATACATATACATATATATATATATATATGCATATATATGTCTGCATAAATCATAAGGCTCCGATAAATAAAAACCTATATATAAAAAGTTTGACCCGATTTTTGGTTAACCCAAAAAAAAAAAATAAATATAATAAATAATAAATAAAATAAAAGGATGACAATTTTTGCAACACGTGCAACAGTTGAAAAATTCTTAACGGTCTGATAAAAAAAAAACTGACATGCTCAAGAATAAAATCGAATGAAATTTTGTAATTATAGAGATAAAAAAAACCATATGAAAATATTACAGTAGGCGACGCCAGAGAGAATCCGTAAAGGCGGCACTCACAAATATCGTATCCCTAATAATTTCCATTTGCATTGAACTGTAAATGTGACAGCAAGAGACTCAAGAAAATAAATAAAAAAAATAAAAAAATTATCAAGTGCGCAGCTGTCTGAGATCGACAAACAGAAACGAAACACTAAACGGGGAAGTTGTAGAATTATTGAATGCGATCGAAGAGCAGTTCAATGTACGTTTAAAATACGGCAGAATATGATAATAAGTTGAATTGAACATTTGAATATAGGAAATTGCAACTACTTTTCAACTGCATTGCAATATTAGTTAAATATTCATTAAATATTGTAAATATAAAAATAAATTATATATATATATATATATATATATATATGTATATGGAATGGGTTTGACTAATTTATCACATCTATAAAAAATTATGCATAATTTTCTTTTTCCAATACATAATCATAAATAGCAAAGTCGAAATTGTTATGCACTTTCGATTTAATAATAGTTTTTCTCTTTTGAGAAAGTTTGTCAGATTTAAAATAATAATTTTGTAAGTATTAATGAATTGAAATATAAATATGTTGCTGTACGATGTGATTCTCCTAAATTACTATAAAATTTAGTGCAATAAGAAATTTTTTTTTTATATTTCATTAAGATATTTCTGCTATTTATAAACCATTAACTAAAGTTAATATACCCTTTTTGGCTAATGCATGCAAAATGCTAATAGAAACGTTCATAAAGTTAATACATATTTAACATCGCGACAATTTTGTTGAGTAAAACAAACGGCATGCGGCTGTTGTTCGAGCAAGACGTTTATTCGCGAGCTTAAAAAAATTTCAATAGAATAAAATAAATGATAGAAAACTAGTTCTAAGTGCATATACGTAGATTCTGATACCATGGCAATTGTTGAAATAATTGCAAATGTTTGCTTAGTGACTCTTGCTATATTCACACCAATTTTGTTATTAGTAGCAATTATTGTTGAAATCTTTAGTTTTCTACATGATTTATTCTGTTGTAAAAGACCAAAAAGTGTTGAAGGTGAAATTGCCTTGGTAAGTAAAAGAAATATATGCTGTAGGGTTTACTGTACCTTTAGCTGAAATAAAATAATTTTTATAATCTGGCAAGTTTGAAGAATTGCAAAATATACGTAAAAAACTAAAGTTCACATTTAGCCAAAATGACTGTGAATATGATAATTAAACGCTGTGACCTGACCTTGAAGTTGAAATAAAGGTCGGTTTTTATTTTTTTTTGCATCTTCTCGGCAAAGTTTCAGAGCTTCAGTTACTGTAGAAGCCAAAGTATAAATTTTGGTGTTTATTTTTTATACTCGGTGTTCATTGGGTACCAAGAGTATATTGAGTTTGTGACAGCAGCAAATGTATGTAACACCCATAAGGAGGCGTGGCCGACCGCCGTCTGTCCGTCGGTCTGTCTGTCCGTCTGTCTGTCTGTCCGTCTGTCTGTCTGTCCGTCTGTCTGTCTGTCCGTCTGTACACACAGATTTCGGAGACTATAAGAGCTAGAGACTTCATTTTTTTTGCAAAGTGCCTCCACAAATCGATAAAAACCATTTTGAGCACACCCAGCCAAGCTACATGACTGAATTTTGTTACAAAGTAAGAATATGTTTTCCTGAAAATTTGGTACAGATCGGATAATTAACATGGAAGTTATACACATTTCAAATATCAAAAGTTGAGAGGCGTCTCTATAGCGTACGCTTGGCTGCTCTCACCCCACACACGGCAACATTAACATAGTGTTTTTTCTTTATCACAATTCTAAAGAGTGTGGCTCAGTGGTCAGAGGGTTGAACTAGCGTGCAATAGGTCAGCGGTTCGATTCTCGAGCCGAATTTTTTTTTTTTATTAATTTTATAAATTAAATTAACATTCTTAAAATATAAATATATAATATATCTTTGGGCACCGAACATTATATAGTCGAGCATACTCGACTATAGCTTTCTTACTTGTTTTTTATGATATCTGATTAAAGACAAGAAAATATATATAAAATCATTAGGTTACCGGTGCCGGCCATGGACTTGGGCGTTGTATTGCATTGGAATTGGCAAAAATTGGTTGTCATATAGCTGTTGCGGATATTAATTATGAGGGTGCCGAGGAAACAGTACAAATGATACGTCAGATTTCCAATGTAAAGGTCAAGGCATATAAAGTAAGTAAATTATTGTATATAGTAATTTTCTATATAAATTATAATATTGATTGTTGAACTTTTATAATTAAGACAAATATAACCAGTTTTACGGAAGTGTCAGAGCTGGGTAATAATATTATTCAAGATCTTGGACCGGTTACAATACTAGTTAATAATGCTGGAGTTGTACTTTTACCAAACCCAATTAATCCAAAGCCAAGCGATGTACAGCGTATGATTGATGTTAACTTAACATCACATTTTTGGGTAAATATACATACAAACATTGATGACACATTACGCTTTAATATTATGTATTACATCTATGTTTTATACTTAGACAAATAGCGTATTTCTACCGGCCATGAAGAAAATGCAGAAAGGACACATTGTCACCGTTACCTCTGCAGCTGGTAAGTTTATATCCTTAAATTTAAAACAATATTTTGTAATATTATTAATTTCTAGGTCTATTTCCATTGATATATAATAATGCTTATACTGCCACCAAATTTGGATCTACCGGTCATATGAAAGCTTTACGTCTAGAATTGGCATTGGAAAAACAAAAAAATATACATGTTACTACGGTTATGCCTCTGTTTCTCAATACCAATGATCAGGTTTTTGAAGTAAGCAAACGTTTACGTATTGGTAGTTTGTATCCAGATATCGATGGAACAGCTGCTGCTCGCTGCATAGTATCGGGTATGCTACGTAACCAACGGGAAATTACGATACCTTCATCAGTCAAATTATTGCATCGCATCATTGTGTAAGTTCTATATAAGAATTAAGATTGAGAGAGAGACTGAATGAGAGCGAGAAAGAGAACAAGAGCGAGAGAGAGAGAGAGAGAGAGAGAGAGAGAAAGAGAACGAGAGAGAGTGAGTAAGAGAACAAGAATGAGTGAGTAAGTGAATGAGAGAGATTAAGTAAGAGAGAGATAGAGAGAGTGCGTGAGGGAGTGAGAGAGAGTGAGTGAGTGAGTGAGTGAGAGAGAGAAAGAGAACAAGAGAGAGTGAGAGCGAGAGAAAGAGAGTGAGACAACGAAAGTGAGTGAGTAAGTAAGACATAGAGAGAGAGCGAAAGAAAAAGAACGAGTGTGAGTGAGTGAGAGAGATTGAGTACGACAGAGAGAGAGAGAGAGAGAGAGAGACTGAAGGAATGAGAGAGAGAGAAAGAAACAGCGGGAGTTAGTTAGTGGGAGAGAGAGACTGAGTGAGCGAGGCAGAGAGAATGAGTGAGTGAGAAAGTGAGTGTGAAAGAGAGAGAAAATAATACTACAATAATAATCTATTGCTTCTTTACAGTTTGCTTCCGATCAGCTGGTTCGAATATTTTTATGTTGCATTCATTGGAAAGCGCTTTCACACTTTTCGCGACATGCACAAATAAACATACTAAATTTAATATAGTTTTATGTATTACTTGATAAGTGTAACTGAAATTTAATTCAAATTATATTTTTTTGTACAGACAATATACTGGGATTAACTGGCTGTTTCACCATATGAGAAAAATGTTGATTAAAAAAAATTAAAAAAAAAAGGAAAAGTGAAAAATACGAAAAAAGAAAAAAAAAGGAAAAATTGTTGTTCGTTTTCATTTAATTAAAAATGAGTTTTAAAGATACTTAAGTTCTGCGTTTGTTGGCAGTCCCGTTCGTTGTTTTTCCTTGTTTTTGTGTTGTGTTTTCCTCAGCAAATAATTATGCAACGTTCTGCGGTTCGGTCTGGCAACGTACGAGTTTCAGGTCCGTTTATAGCCTCATTGTCTGTATTTGCCAGTTGCTGCCAGCTGGCAGCTGGGCGCTGCATTGACTGCATCCGGTATTCAAGCTCGGCAACTGCAGCGACATGCAATCAACTTGTCAGCACAGTCACACGACTGCGCCCGACCAACCAACTCTGGCTTTGTGTTTGTTGCCAGCTTATGCTTCTGTTTCAGCAACATTAACAGCAACAGCAACGGCGACAACTACAGCAGCAGCTACTGCTACAACGTCTGCTGCTCATTATGCTGCTTTTATGAGGTCATTGAGAGTGTGTGATTTATATATTTTATCAAATTAAAAACAAAAAATTTAACAGGATATTTATAAAAATTTCATAAGCTCATTGTCATTGTTTTCTTTGCGCTTGCTTACTGTGTGTGTATATGTGCGGGAGAGGCGTTCAATTTCTTTAGATATTTCCAAGAGTTTCTTAAAAGTCTTCAAAATATTCTTTTTATGTCTAACTAACAAAAGAAAAATATTCTTCGTTGAGCTCATTTTCATCTCTTTTTTTTTCATGTAGCTAAAGTGATTTTACTTTCGCATTGCCACCGCATTTCTAAGTCTCTTTTTTTTCACTCTCACTCGCTCTATCTCTTTTTCTTAGCTCATGTTATATCATCTATTATATAAATATATATATACATGAAGGTTTGTAGGTAAATGTAACTGCCTTGCACTTCCGCTTTACATTTCGTATCTTTATGCTTGCTGAATTAATGCAACACATTAAGAAAAATGTTGCAAGCACTTCCGTCACCATTCTCTCTTCTCCATGTTACCAACATAGTCAACGCTACCCGTTTCTCGTTACCAAAGAGCTTCAGCAAAAAAAAAAAAATAAACGAATAACAAAAAATAAATCTTATTTTTTTTTCTTCAACAGTATAAATTTTTCAAGAAGTATTTTGATTTTCATGTTCAGTTTGTAACGTTTAAATACAATTAGCATTTGCTATAAGTTTCTGCAACGTTGAAAGTGTATAGTTTAGTCGGCTTTATTCATTTATATATGTATATGTATACAAATATAATTTATATATAGTTTTGCATATATGTATGTATGAATGTGCACATTGAATTTCTTACATATTTTCACCTTCTGCTTTTCTATGCGTCTGCATTTTCTGCTCTTCATATATTTTTCTAGACGCAAGTACATTTATTTTCTTCTCTTCTTTTCACTTTTTTTTATTTTTTGGGTTTGTATAAAAAGTATTTAAAACAATTTTTGCTATCAATGCAACTTGAAATTCGTCGTAGACTCTGAACATATGTATACTATGTATGTATCTTCTTCATATATATATACATGAAGATGTGCATGCTTCTGCAAGGATGCATGGATGCAAGGATATGTTTGTGTACTACATTTCTGCAGCATCTGCGTTTTCCTTTGGCTCAGCCACATTTCAGAATATGCATGAAAGTTTTAGTCAAATTAAGTATAATAAAAAAGTACATAAGAAAACAAGTAAGAATTCAGGTTACAATTCACTATAGTCGACTATAAGATACCCTATAAACAAGATATTATTTTATGCATTGTCAAAAACATGAAGCGTGATAAATAAAATAAGAAATCTGCTGTATATATAATTGCTTGGCATCTCAATACCCAATTTCAGATCTCTATCTTTTATAGTTACTAACGTTCAATTTGTTAGGAAGACACTTAAATCGATTTTTTTTAGTCCTGCTACACAGTGAATATATTCTTTCAGAGTCAGAGTCTTAAAGGGTATGCAGTATAAAAATGTGCTTTACTTAAATGAAAAAATAATAGAAGAAAAAAATGCATTAATAATGTCAAGACAGGAATAAAGCTTGCATTTCACTAAAGTTGAAAGAAAGAAAGTACAAGAAAAAAATAATATATATATATAAGAATATATGTTTATATACAATGTGTACTCCAGTTTCATCAGATTTAAAGCAAGTGTGGGAAAACCATGGCCAATGGAGACGACTCCCACAATTATTTGCCCTAACGAGAATTGTGCATAATAATTTCCTATTAAAAAGGCGTTAATGATGCATAGAGACAGCGCCGCCATAAGTCCCCGACGTGTCTTATGCAACGCCTCAATGCCAGCCTGATTGAAAACTCAAATGTGCTAGTGTCAGCGCCTTGACTCTCGCAATACGTATAGGAAACTGTCAGAGAGAGAGAGGTTGAAATTGTATTCTGAGTTCTGATGTTAGGGTTGACTTCCCTGTCTCTGGAGTCGGCAATAAGTGAAGCATCGTTCTATATGTTTATTGTTTGTCTTAGACTTGTCTTTTCGTTTCGTACATTTTTATATGTTTCTGTTTGTAATTTTTATAAGCTGCGAACAAACGAGGCATTTCCGTGCCTGATTATCGTAGACATAGACTCTACGGGGAAACATTTTGATTTTCATTCATTGATTATGCTGTGACTAAAGCGTGGGAAATTCTTATTTAAAGCAGCATGAATCAATATACATTACAGTGTTACCTGTTTTATAAGTTTTTTTTTGATGATATAAGACACTTGAAATATTTAATGAGATTTTTTGGGGATATTGAACAAAACAAAATGGAAATTATTGAAAAACGTTTTCTGCTTCTTTATCGGCAGCTTGTAAAATTACACAATCCATGTAACAAATACAATGAAAATTATAATTAAATAATTATAAGCATTAAGAAAATTCTACGGGTTTTTATTAAATTTTTAGTATGTCAGACTATAGTTTTAAATCTAATTACTTGCATTTCTAATTTCACTTTATTTCATAACTTTAATGATAAAAATAAAAAAAGCAGCTACAAATTATGTTTATTATGAATATAAACATTTAAGATTATACATATACATTTTTTATATATTTATTTTTTTCTTATTAAAATTTAGATCTAAACGTAATTGAAAGTAATTTTTTGTCATAATTAACTTGTTAACCTGTTAACAAAAACAAACAAAATGTCTTGTCCTTCACATTATGACCGCATAGTGTTTAATCTTTGACTAGCAAATGCATTAAGTACTCTTTATGATGATATATTATACTATAATTTTCACAAAATTTCTATGCGATGCGCAACAACAACAACAACAGCAAGCTAAAAACCAAAGAGAGACGACAAATAGTATATGTATGTAGAGCAAAAAGAGAACTGTCTATAATGTCTATGTATGTATGTATGTAGGTCGTGGAACTGGAAAACCAATTAAAATTTGTTAATGGCATTTTGGCCGGGGAAATGTAATGTAACAAGTTTTGATAGCAAAATTGATTTGGTATGCAAAACACGATGAGTATGTACTTTCATTGCTACAGTCATGGCAAACATTTTCGCACATTGAGATTCAAGTGCAGACAAATTTACATATACATACATACATACATATATATACTATGTATGTATATGTGTGTGTCTGTGTATCCTGGAATTGTCGAGCACACATAAATCACATGTTTACCTAATTAAACGAAACTGTAAATACTGATCTGGGGTCAGCTAACAGACAGCTAACGGCTATGTTTCATTTTCTTTTTCTACTTCTTTTTCATGGTTTCTTTTTTTTTTTTGTATTTTGGTTTTTGGTTGGTAAGCGAAATGCCACCGAAAATGTAATGTAAAATGACACGCCCCCAAGGGCGATTGTTGGATCGTAAAATTACTTAACTGCCAGTTCCAGGCAATTTCAATGTACACTATGTATTTGCTGGTGGGGCAATAATCATAAAAATTGCATATTAAAATGCATTTTGGGGGCGTAAATACACATACACGCATGCACAGTCACATACAAAAATATCATCACACTCGCATAGACAGAGACAGTGTACACTACTCATGCCGCTTGGTTGATTTTATTATGCGTTGCATTTTAATGTTTATAAATACAGTCAATTTGCTGTCAACTTTTGAACTAGGCACACATGTTGCGGCTCGACTTTAGCTCTATGTTATTCGTGTGCGTATGTGTATGTATATGTGTGTGTATGAGTGTAAAAATGTCATGGGGTCAAAGCACCAGCACATTATAGTACATACTATATTATCATACTGCATAGTGCGATCTGTTTGACAGAGTGACACTTTTCCTTTCTCATTTTCTTATTTTGTTTTTCCTTTCCTCTTTTTTTTTTTTGTGTTTTCTTTCGTATTTTCTTTAATTTAAATTAGAAAAAAAACCAACAACTTTTACAGCGACCATGACATGTCGCATGTCAGCGCAATCATTTGACATTTTGACAGATATATTCCTGTATTTGTATTTGTGTTTGTCTGTATGTGTGTGTTCGTCAGCATGATCCTTTGGTTGCAAGTTCAAGTTGTGGCTCCAATTACAAATTTTGACTCTACAAATCGTGCGAGTTTCATGAAATTCTAGTTGTTGTTTTTGTTTTTGTTCTGCTCGCTTTAAAGTATGACAAATTCGCGTCAAGTAGCTGATAAACAAATGCTGAGAGAGACAGAGAGACAATACTTGTGTTATGTGATTAGAGGTGTCAAACTAACGATAGTCTTAACAGCCTTGAATTTTTGAATGAAAAGGAAACAAAAATGTATAATGTGAAATACACAAAAAATACTTGAAAACCAAAAAAAAAAAAAATAAACAACAATTAAAAAAAAAAATAATGACAAATTCTGTTTAAATTGAAAATGAGTTTAAAATTTTTTGTTGAAATACCTTTATAATTTATTAAAATTTTTATTGTAATTATTTGCAATATAAAGTCATAAGTTGACATGCTTCATTAATGCTATAAAATAACTGTACTATTAACGCATATATCTACGATTCTATTTGTATAAATACATATACATTTGTTTGGCATAATTATGCATTGCATTCTTTACGTACAAATTCTCATGAAATTAAAAAAAAAAAAATAAGCAGTTAAATATTTACAATCATAATTTATTTGTATTTAAATAAACAGCGTAATTTGTAATTAAAGTAAATACTTACGTATTCATAGTTAATAATTATCTTATTTAATTACATGAACTGTACATAATATACCCTGTATTTAAATGTATTTTGTTTTTTTTTTGTTTGTATTAAAAATAATCAACAACTCAAAGTAAAATTGTATAATTTATAATTATGTTATTGATGCACAGAGCTCTAAAGTTTTATGTTGAATAAAAGGAAACTTTATATATATGTCTGTGTACGAATATATATTTATACATAAGTATATACATATATTGTGTAAATGAAAAACATAAATCTGAAAATTTCATTAACAAATCGTCACTGTGCTTTCGTATGATTGTGGAGAGAAATAAAAAAAAAATATATAAATTGTTTTAAGCATTGTCGTTAATTTTTTTTTTTTTTTATTTGTTCATTGTTGTTGCATTTTATTTACGAGTTTTCATTAAAGCAATCATGCATAGCCAGGACACTTCCCTTTTCACTTTTCACGTTTCCCGTTGCCTCAATTTAAAGCCTATTGAAGTTGTAGAGTGTGCGGAAAACAAACAGAGAAAAATCATGAAAATCAACGATGGCCAAACACAGACTGCTGCCATTCGTGTTAACTGCACAAATTGCGGGAAAATAAATAAAAACTGTACATTTCAACTTGTTTGCCAGCAATACAACATAATATTAAATATCGTATACATACTATATACTATATATATATATATGCTCATTCATATTGATGAACAGTTCGACGCTTCGTTTCGGTTTGTCAGAAGTCCTTTAGAGCTGAAATGTATGTTTATCATACTAATTAATTTGATGGGTTTTAAAACAATACAAAACTGTATTGCGACGTATATACAATATGTGAATATATATGTATATGTATATATAATTGTATGAGTCACAACTGTTCAGCATTCAAATGATATGCTTCCGCTTTTACTATAGAAAACTATATCTTTGAAGTAATTTTTATGTGTCTTGTATGTAAAGATTTTATATGGGAATTAATTGTTCTTCAGCTTAAAAATATTTTATTGATATATTTTTGAATCTGGTAGCCGTTGAATATAGAGAGTTTAATGACTTTCTGACACCAGCAAATGTGTATATCGCCCATAAGAAGGAGTGGCTGGCTGATATGATAGTACATATGCTTACCCAGGATCAGATTACATCATAAACTTGTATACCGAGTATAACAAAGTCGAGTTTTTGTTTTTTCCTAGATATCTTTCAGTTTAAGCATGAAACATTTCAATTGAAATATTCATTAATCACATAAAACTATATATTTTATTATGTGTTTAATATTCTCGGTCTAACAGCCCGCACAATGCCGCACCATATACCATTAGTTTACTCATAATTTGAAGAAATCTTAGTCGCCGACGCAAAAGACAAATTACCATATATTTTGTGAAAATTAATAATGTGTGCTTGTGTTTTTTTTTTGGAAAATTTTCGAGCAAGAAAATCGTTGACAACGGAAATGGTTAAGTTTTTTCCCAAGAATCGCAGACATCGACGTTGCGCGTCATTTACTGAAAATAAAAAAAAAAACAAAATAAAATAAAATAAAATATAATCACATCATTTTCTTGTTGAGCCAACAAATCTTTACCTCTTCGACCAAGTGGCCATCGTCTATTTGGCCGGCCAGCCGGCTGTGACGCCAAAATCTGGCTAAAATCTACTAATTTTAACAATGATGTAAGCTGTCGCACTTTTTTTTCGACAGACTGGCCGACCCGACCGACCGCATACACCGCGATTCAATGAAAATGTTCACACAGCATTTTTTTTTTTTTGCTTGGCGTTTTCTTCTACTCTTGGACACGCGCCCAAATTTTTTTTTTGTTCGCGAGTAACGTATCGAGGAGACATACAGCTTTGGCACTGACATCGGCAAAGATTGAGCAGTGGCGTTGTTAAAGGGGAGCGATAAAAATGAAATTATTATACTATGAAAAAAATTAATGAACTTTTGAAAAAAAAAAACAATAATATTATAATTTTCAATTAAAATTTAAATATTTGATTTTTTTTTAAATATTAATTAAAATAGAAATAAATTATAAATATTGCTAAAATATTATTGTGTATATTTTTTGTATGATTATAAGAAGTTGCTACATTTTTTTTTAGCTAATATGAATTCAAATTATTTTATTGACATTTTGTATAATTTCCCGAAAGTATTGAATTTCATAATTATCTAAAATCCCTTCTACAATATTTTTTAGCTATACGCCTCTGTTTTTGCGGCAGATATATAAATGACAAACGCACAAGTGGTAAAATCTTGTGTGTTAAACGTTTCTGAATTGACTTAATGCGCACATACACTATGGAGCGGGATGAGCAGCTGCTGTCATTGGGCGCTGAACGTGCGCCAAGCTGTGATGTTTGCCAAAAAAAATAAATTTCAATGAAATAAAACACAACGATTTACGATTTTCACTTTTGTATTACGTATGTACATACAAAGTCTCTATGTATTATTGTATGTGTGTATGTTTGTGTGTGTTTGTGTATGTTAAACATAAGATAAGCAGCTAAGTTGAAAGAGAGGAAAGAAAATGATATTGGCCACCGGCCCCCCAAATTGATAAAGCCATTAATTTGCATATAAATTAAGCAGTTTGCTTTTTATAAAAAAAAATAATACTAAAAAAAAAGAAAGAAAAATTGTATGCAAAATTAAAGATATCTATGTTTTTTAAGCAACTAATATTTTTTTATAAAATTTTCCATTACATTTTACAGTTCATTTATTTACTTTTTTTTCTGTTTCTCTGCTACACTAAATGTTTCACCTGATTACAAATGTCAAGCAGCGGAAATGCTGCTGCACAGAGGTTACATTGCGGTTTCCCTAGTCAAAAGTAAAGAGCAAAATGTAAATGAAAATGAAAATACAACATAAAATGTAAGAAAATGCACTTTGCTAAAATAGTGCAACAAATGCAAATGGATTTTGTTTTTTTTTTTTTGTTTTTTTATTTTTGCAACGCAAATTAAAAACATATTGTCAGGCCGCTTGCAACGCCTGGATAAAATACTAAAAATAGCCAAAAAAAAAAATATGAAAAAGAAAAGATATTTGCAATGTAAAGTTATAAGTATGTACAAGAAGCAGGAGTACTACAGAGAGACAGCAGCAGCAGCAGTAGCAGTGGGAGGGTGCAGGGCAGATGCAAGAGAGTGAGTGAGAGAGAGAGGTAAAACGTACATGCACTTGAGGCCAGAGACAGGCCAAAGTGATCAGCATCAACACTCTATCCAATTGCTGTATCTACAGTCTCTGCTGCTGCTGCTACTAGTGGCACTGCCACTGCCACTGTCTCTGCCTCTGCCTGTGGGCTGTGCGTTATTTGTCTCATGCCGCTGATGAAATGGTTGTTGTTGCTGTTGTTGTTGGGAAATGAGTTGCCTTAATAAATTTAGCTCATAGTCATACAGTATCATACTGTATTTTAATGTGCCTAGCTATATGCTATGGCGCTGTCTCTGCGGCTCTGTGGCTGTGCTTCTGTTGTTATTGTTGTTGTTGTAGTCTCATCTTCTCATCTTCTGGCACTGGCATTTGCTTGGAAAGAGCCATAATATTATGTGGCAATAAAAAATAGTGCTAAAGCATTCGACATTCGACAGGCGTTCACCGTCTCTAGCAGCAGCAACAGGAGCAACAGTTGCAGCTGCACTTCACAGTGCTTGGCAGTGCTAGGGATAAGGGGCGAGACGTAATGAAATTGGAATTGTAATTGGAATTGGAACCTAAAACAGACTTGCAACATGTGTGCCAGTGCCAAGATCAGTGCAGCGGTTCGCTGGCAACAACAACAATAAGAACAACAACAAGAAAAGCAACAACATAAAGGTCTCTACGGTCACGCGCTCAGTTGCAAATGTAAATATAAATGAATTTAATCCTTTAATAGAAAATAAATAAAAACGTTTTGTTTATGCATTTAAAATTTAAATTTAATTGGAAATTTAAATTTTACTTAAATTAATTTTTTTTAATATTAAATATTATTTTATATAATTAAATAAAAAATATTTATATATAAATTAAAATATAAATAATAATAAATAAATTTAATATATTTAAAAAATTTTTAAAACATTTAAGAATAATAAATAAAAATAATAAAATATAAATAAATATATTTTATAAAATTAATATATTAAATATTTAATTAAATTATTTAACATAATTTTTAATTTTAATATATTTTCATACAGCAATTAAATATATTATTATTTTTATTTTTATTATATTTAAAAATAATCTTAAAAAAATAATATAAAAAATCTGCTTTGAAAATTCTTTTATATATTTTTCTATGTAATTCAAGTTCATCATATGCAAGCCTAACTGTACAAACATATAAAATCCACACGTTGACAATAGTCTAGCAATAATTTCTAGCGGATGCTGCAAACGATCAACAAAACTTACGCATCATTTTCTATATACAAAACATAAATATAAATTTTTCAGAGCGTATTTAAAACAACAAGAACAGTAACAACAACAAAAATGAGAAGATGATCATTAACAACAACAACAACAAGAGCAACAACAACAACTAAAACATGCAAATGAAAAACTACAACAAAAATGTGACAGGCGAACGGAAAAGTGCGTTCAGGCGACAGCATAGCAAAAGATTCTGAGAGAGAGAGAGAGATAAAGATGCTGAACAGAGATGACGAGCAAATGAAAAGGGAGAAGGCATTAGTACTAAAAGTGCTGGCACACTAACAACAAAAACAACAACTACAAGAACAACAGCAAAAGCAAGAAGCGCACACATGTGCGTGCAATGATGAAAAATCCAAGAGCAGCAGCAACAACAACAACAACAATAACAGCAGCAAGCAGAAGTTGAAGAAGAGCAACAACAACTAGCGGCAACGATCATGACAGGGTGTCGCACTGTGACTGTGACTATGGCAGTGGCAGTGGCAGTGGCAGAGGCCCCAGCGCAGGACCAATATACCGTTCCGGGCATTTAAATATCGCGTTGCCACCGAACTGCGGGTTATTGTCAGACACAACGCGGTGGCGTGAACATCACAAAGAACTAAAAAAACTAAAAAAAAAAAACAAAATAAAGAGAATAAAATACTAAGCCAAAAAAAGACAAAAAAAATAAAAAAAAAATCAATTTTCGTTTTTCCAACAGAAGAAGAAACAAAAAAAAAATATCGCGTATATTTCGTATTTCGGCCTTTTGGGAATTCCCGTGTTCTAACGTCAATGATTTTTTTTTGGCAATTGGCCGAGTTGAACGAGACAGACAGTCTTTAAGTGTATGCGTGTGTGTGAGTGTGTGTGCGTGTGTGTGAACTGCCGGAAGTGCAAATGTGACACATACACGAACATAACAACAACAACAACAACATAGATACGAATATATGTTGTAAGAGAAAGAGAATTTGAAAATATATGTGTATATGTATATGCATATGTATATGTATGAAAAATGTCTTCAACAATGAAACCGCAACAATTGCCACTGACCATTCCCAATCATAGCGTCGACATGTACAGTAATAAAGTGAAATCCTTCGATGAGACAGATGATGTATGCTATGATGCGTTCATGTCACCGCCTTTAAGTGCTAGCACAGCAGTTGGAGTAACACAACAACAACAACAACAACAGCAACAGCAACAACTTATGCAGCAGCAGCAACAGCAGCAGCAGCAACAACAACAACATTTTGAACAAGTAAAATCCACTTACAGTGCCTGCAATCCAAGTTTCACTTGCAGTGACTTACAGTTTCCGGACTTTTCACATCTTTGCTTTGCCACCGAGACACCAAATTCAGTCTTTGGTGATTGCCATAATTACACGGGTCCCGAACAGGATCGTGATGATATTGTCTGTGCTTCGTCCAATCAAAGTGGCATGCCATATCAGCAGGGTCAGTATACGCAATTGAATCGCGAGGATGTCTTTCGTTTTGAGCCTGAGGATATTGCACGTCTCACTGCTGAGAATACAGAGAATGCTGGTAGCTGTGGCAGTAACTATGCTGACCTAGCTGGTCTGTTGCATGTACCGGCAGCACCACAAACACCATATACACCTTGTAGTGCACCACCACCACCACCACCACCAGCATCACAATCGATGGCAGCTACAACTGCTGCAAGTACTGCTACAGCTACTGCTGCTGGTATGCTGACTGCTGACTCACTCAATCAGGACATTGATTATTTTAATTATGACGAAGTTAATTGCCAATCAAAAAATCAATCTCCATGTTCATCGCCACATTTGGATGCTTGGTTAAACTTTAACCTCAGCGAAATGTCAACGGGCGAAACACAGCGTGAACCTTCACCAAAATTATGCAACATTTACGAACAACAGCAGCAACAGCAGCAACAGCAACAGCAGCAACAGCAACAATTGCCGTTTATTAAAGTTGAACAAGGTACAAAATTGCCATCGATGAATTCAACATTTGGTACACCTAAATGTCAGCCAATGTGTGGCAGCTATGGCGACTATTCCAATATATATAATACTAACAATTCCACAACAATCTATGGAAATTTTGATGATTTTGCTGGTGAAAATTTTGAAAATAATATTTCACATGAGATTGAAAAACCAAATCGTGAACATAAAATAATTTGGACAATCGATGAGCTCGATGAATTGGTCCTGGGTGAACAAACAACAACGACAAAATTTGGCAAGCCTAACGAACAACAGCAACAGCACCAACAGCAGCAACAGCAATTGCAGCAGGTATTAACCAACGTTGACAGTGAGGATGATGATATTATCGATGATGTCGAGGAGGAAGATAATGATGATGTATTCACCCTGCCAGCCGAAAATGCAAGCACAATCGATGTCGTCGAACATGAGCTCGAACCAATTCCGCTCATTTGCCGTTGGACCGGTTGTGACATGGAGTTCAGCACCCAAAAGTTCTTTGTCGAGCATATTGAAAAGTGTCATGTCGATGTGCGTAAGGGTGAGGATTTCTCTTGCTTTTGGCTTGATTGTCCGAGACGTTACAAGCCATTCAATGCACGCTACAAACTTCTTATACATATGCGTGTGCATAGCGGCGAGAAACCCAATAAGTGTCCGGTAAGTTAACTTTCATTTGTAGCATGTTATAACTATGCCACGGTACTGTACAGCTGCATACAGTATGTCTCTTTCCTGTTTATAATATTGCTATAAATATTATTGTTTACACATACACACAAATATATTCTTCAAAATGTATTTCATTTTTTTTTTTTGTTGTTTGTTTGTTGCACGTGTTGATGTTTATCGAGAAATACAAATCAAGAACATTTGACAGAATTTGCCGCAAGCGGCAGCCACTTGAGATGTTGCTGTCTCGTTTACGAAAGTCAAAGAATAACAAATTATGGCACAGTGAACGCTCATAAATGTGATTTTAAAAAAAAAATCGAAAAAAATAGAGAAAAAATAGAATAAAAAATGTATATGAATTTTAAAGATATAGAAAGTTTTTCTATATATTTTTTTTATATATTTTTTATATATATTTTTTATATATATTTTTATGTTTTCTATAATCTTAAAGAAATAGCAAAATTTTTTCTACAATTCTTTTTTGTCATTTTTTTTTATTAATTCAAAAATTTATTTTATTTTTTCCGATAAATATACAAAAAAAATAAAAAAAAAAAAAATACTTAAATTTACTTAACAGACAGAAAGTTCACTATATCGATTATTTACTGTACTTTAGTAGACAATATAAAAATAATATTTGCTATAAAATAAACATAAAGTAAAATCATAAACAGCAACAGATAAACAGCAATGAGCTGTACTAATTTTTTTTGCCACCACTGTACACACTAAGCATTAAGAGCATTCAACTAGACTTCAGTTTAGTCTCTCTCTCTCTCTCTCTCTCTCTCTCTTTGTCTTTCCCTCTCTATTACTCTGTCTCTCCTGTCGTGAGTTTTATGCTTTTGATTAGGATGCTTTACACTGGCAGTGTCGAGTAGCAAAAAAAAAAAAAAAGAGCGAGAGATAAAGAGAGAGAGTGAGAAAAAAAATGGTGAGTTCTTTGCTAACATCATGCAACACTTCAGTGGCCATTTGGGAGGCCAATTAAAACAGATTCAGCTAACCCGATGACCTCTTGCCACTGTCTATGTATGCGTGTGTATGTGTGTGTGTGTGTGAAACATGTGGCAGGTGTTGGCACACGTAAAGTTCATAATTTGTGTCCGTTTTTTTTTCGTTTTTTTTTTTTTTTTTCGTTTTCCCCTGGTTGATACCGGATAGTAGGCGCTTTTGTGTGTGTATGCATTTGTGTTTGAGTTGCAAAGTTATAAAAGGAGGAGAAGGAGTAGACGATGAGAAGTATATGCCGCGAGCTTTCAATTTCAATTTGCGTACGCTTCAGTAATGGCCAACATTCAATTGACGACAATTTTTACCACTTTTCATTACAGTTTCCGGGATGCAATAAAGCATTTTCGCGTCTGGAAAATTTGAAAATTCATCAACGTTCGCACACAGGCGAACGGCCTTATGGCTGCCAATATAAAGGATGCCTGAAAGCCTTCAGCAATAGCTCGGATCGTGCGAAGCATCAAAGAACCCATTACGATACGGTGAGTACACGATATGATGCCATGCTATATGCCATGCCATACTATGCCGTGCGTTTGGTGCTAGCTCAGAGTCAGCCAGTTCTGTGTGTGTGTGCCAGGTGTGTGCCTTGTGTGTGTGTGTGTGTGTTTGGCAAGCAATTTGCGAGTCGTGTCAAAGGCGAAATTGATGAGCCCGCGGCAATGGACGCCTAGTAGCAACATTTCGTGTGCAGCTTAAAGCTTAAGTCATGTTGCAGTTTTTAGAGCTTAAGAGTTTGACAAAAACAACAGTCAACAGCTGAGACTGAGACTGAGACTGAGACTATGAAGGCGTCGGCAACTGCAACTGCAACTATGAACTAAGACTACGCTCTGAGTCATAGTTGTACTATAGTCTAAAAATGTTGCAGCCACTTTTAGTAGCGACTGTTGCTGCTGTCATTGCTCATGTTGTTGATGTTGTTGTTAGTGTTGCCGCCGTGACATGTGCACATTTCGCATTTCGTTGCCTGATTGATTTATAGTTTTTACGTGTGTTTGTGTTAGGCACAGCAACACAGGAGCAACAGCAACAGCAACAGCAGCAGCCGCCATGACAACCGGAAAAAAGGTTAAAAGCAGCATGGAAAAGGCCAGACCAGGAAAATGCAAACGGCAAGTGGCAGCAGGCAGAGAAATCGAATAAACTAAACGAGTTACTTTCATTCTCAATGCAATGGGCGCCAACCAATCATACACACACACACACACACACACAGACACACACGCATACACAGAGCTAGACACGCTGTTCGCGAAACAGTGACGTTGCCTAAAAAATATTTTTAAAGGATGTTTGCCTATGTTGGCATCACTTTTCTATATCATTTCTACTAATAATTGTGAGTCATAGTCATCATCATTTTCTATATAAATTTCCACATTTTCATAATGATTCATAGTTCAAACTGTTTTTTATATTTTTTCAAATTTAAATGAAATTTATAAAATATTTTTTTCAAAATTTCATTAAATTTTATTTATTAAATTTTCATCACAAATTTCTAAAAGAGTTGCACTGACACTCTCCCATTCGCTCACTCTTAACTACGCCACTGACAGCTTGACTGTGGTTTTGCTTTCGACTCTTTTACTGCCACTCATGCCTTTGTTGCTGCCACACACAATGCCCGTGCAAACAAATGCAACATGCAGCACAGCATTTCAGTATGATTTCGCATGGCAAATATGTATGTTGAAGCATAGGTCAAGGGGCATATGTGGCATAAGGCATAAGGCATGTGGCATGTGGCCATCCCACATATGCTGAGTGCGTCCTGCGGTTGTTGTGGATTGTAAAAGCATAGGGAAAATTAATTGTATACTTTATAATTAATTGTATACTGGCAAGAGCTTCAAACTTATATTGCCTGCAGCTGAGCTACCAATCGAACTTTGGCAAATATCTAAGAAGAAGAAAAACAAAAACAACAAAAAAAAGCAACCAAAAATAATAAAACGAAATTAAACTGACTTTTGTTTATATATATATTTTTTCTTTATTTTTTGTTTTTTACTCATGTTTTTTTTTTCTTTTGTTTTGTCTTTTTTGTTTCTTCGTTTCAACAACAGAAACCTTATGCCTGTCAGCTGCCGGGCTGCACAAAACGTTACACGGATCCCTCGAGTCTACGCAAACATGTCAAAAATCACGGTCTTATGCGGCGCAAATCTGCCAGTGGCACTACGACCACGCCCAACAGCAATAGTGGCAGCAGCAACGGCAATAGCAATAGCAGCAATAGCAACAGCAGCAACAAAAAGGCGGCAAAGACACGTCGACATTCTGAATCGGCATTATCCTTGAGGGGGCAATCCGCATTCACATCTGGCATCGCAACAAATGCGACAGCAGGAACGGCAGCGGCAGCAGCAGCAGGTGCTGGTGCTGTTGCTGAGGCAGGTGAACAACGCCCGCAGCGTAGTCAAAGTTGTAGTGAGACGATACTTTTGATGCAAAATGCCAAGCAGGATGAGCATTTGGAGTTGGAGAATGGAAATGGAAATCTAGTGCATAGACTAACGGGAATAGGAAACCACAATGCCTGCAGCACAACTGACAATGTTGCAACTAATAACAATTCAATAAAATTTAATGAGTTGTCAAATTGTATTGTCATCATTGAGCATAGTCAAAATGATGTGGCAGCCACAACAGCAACAGCAACAGCAGCAACATCAGCAACATCAACATCAGCAACAACAGCAATTACAACAAACAGTTGCCATGGCGACACAAATAGATATAATACAACAATCGGATCATCGGCAACATATGCTGGCTTTGGTTATTATAGTGTGGCCAGCGGTGTTGGCCAAGAAGGTGGCGAGGATATTCACATACGTTCCACAGCGGAAACGGATACGCTCAGCACTTGCAGCAGCAACAGCAACAACAATAGTAACAGCAACAATTACAAGGCTAACAACATCGATTGCTGCCACAGCAATGATAATTTTCATAAATTTAATGAACTTGAACAATTGTTCTGTGGCACAGTGGAACCTCGCGAACAACAATCTGACGATACAACAGTATGCCAATTAAGTGAATTTGTATCATTTGAATATGTACGTAAATATCTAAATGATGGCTACGATAGTCCAGTGAGTGTTGAACGTTCAAAGAGCTCAGCACCAAATACACAAATTCAATCTCCAATTGATAATAATTTTGAGCATTACGATATGCAATTTATTTAATTGAAATACATTTAATTATAATAATTTGAATATTATGTTAACTAGAACCCTTTATCCAAAGATCTCAGCCTGATTGAGTTGTAAGTTCTTAAACATTGTAAATATAAATATATACACATGATATATATATGGAGCATATAGAAAATAGTTATATAAAAACATAAGTTTTATTTGTACTACAAATTTTTTATACATAGTTTTTAGTATTTTCAATAAGCAGATATTTAAGTTCATTAAATTTAGTTTAAGTACAAAATAATGACAAAAAACACAAGACGCACCACAAAACGTTCCTCAATTTCAATTTGTTCAGTGATTAGCAATGTCTTCCCAACGAAATTTAGCATATAATTTTTTATTATATGTAAAAATATTATTATATTGTTATTTTTATAATACTTGTTAACGAGTATAAACAACTAGATAAATTAAATAAATAATTCATTTGTTTACAAGTTGTTGTGGTTTTTTTTATTTGATTTGGGAAATTTTTGTTGGTATTCAATATTTTCAAATAATTTCAATTTTTTTTTCCATTTCAATTATATATATATATTTTTTTATGATTAGGAAACACTGCAAAATTATCGATAGTTAAATATTTGGAAATAGTTTTCAAAATTTTTATTACACAAAAATAAATATGAAAATAAATTTTGTTATAGCCTCAGTTTAATTTTGGCGGTTTTAAATATTTTAAAATAATTAACATTTTTTTTAATATTATAATTAAATCTTTATTTCTTAAAAATAAATTTCCATTTGAATTATTTTTTTTATGAATAGAAACAACATAGAACTGCAAAATTATCGATAATAAAATATTTGAAAATAGTATTCAAAATTTTTTGAAAATGTTTGGGAATTATTTCATTACACAAAAATAAATATGAAAATTAATTTTTTTTATAGCTTGAGTTTCATTTTGGCGGTATTAAATATTTTAAAATAATTTCAAAATTTTATTTCTTAATAATACAATTAAATCTTTAGGTTTTTCAAATTGCTTTCCATTTGAAATGTATTTAAAGTTTTTTTTTATGATTAGGAAACACATAGAACTACAAAACTATCGATAGTAAAATATTTTAAAAATGTTTTCTAATTTTTTTTTTAAATATTTGAGAATTATTTTATTACAGAGAAAAAAATATGAATATGATTTTTTTTTATAGTTGGAGTATAATTTAATAATAATATTATAAGATAATATTATAAAATTAATGACATTAAAAATACATAAATCATACTATCGATAGTTAAAAAATATTTTAATCGATATTTTCCTGTCTCATTCTCTTTAACACATATTTATACTCGAACTTTACATGTAAAGACAAATATTCCAGATGTCATAAATATTTTAAAGAACAATTCCGTTATGTTTGTATCTGACCCAAATTCAGTTAAATGTTTCGACAATCAGTACAAAAAAAAAAAAAAAAAAAAACAGAAAACAGAAAACAATTTTACAGGCACATTTACAATGGACTACAATGATTAATTGATATTTAATTTATTCTTCATATTTAATATACATTTATATTATCGCTCTTAATTATCGCTTAATATAAAATACATGAAGCAGCTTAAGGTCTTAAATCACAGCGTGTGTTAATTTCTGCCGCCCCCTCCTCCACACAACAAACTTTTTGATTGCATATTTTTACGCATTAAATAATTTTTGCAAATAGTTTACATTTAATGCGTTTAAGTTGTGGCTTATTATTAAAAAAAAATTTCTTTAGTGTTTATATAGCATCATCATACTGCAATGTTGGTATTTCTCATGATAGTGTTGCATTTTTTAAGGTCTCATTCTCAAGCTAATAAGGCTCCAATGTGCAATTCCATTAATTGCACAACAGTTTCACACAGCGGGTACTGTTTTTTTTTCTTTTTTTTTGTTTTTAATGGGTCAAAATACACATCAATGTGGCAGGCAGGCTGGCGAAAATCTACGACTAAACACTAACTAGAACGCGCAACAGCCTGCAAAAATGAAGCGCGTTTTCCTGTCTTGTTATTAACTTTAATATTAATAACCATTTATGCTTATGACAGACAATGAAAGCTCTGCTTAAAATTTGTTTTTGCCAGGCATAACACCAGTTACACCTCCACCTCCACCTCCACCTTGTATTCCCTTACTTCTCTAATGCTAAATAAGGCTCTGTTTTGGTTGTACGACAATAACACTAAATATGCTTAGGGACGTTACCGGAGGGCGGTTATTGTACTATGCATTTAAAAGCGTTGCGCACTGTGTCAGTTAATATGCAGGCCGAGACTGCTCTTCATTACTAACCACATATACTGTAGACACATACATTTACAGTCATAGACAAAAGTATACATACACACACACACACACCCACGTGACAATGGCAGAAAAATAAACAACAAAATGTAAAGCAATTAAAAGCAGGGCCACAGAAACATGGTACGCCAAACGAATATACCCATAAAACATGAGCAGTAACAGCAACAGCAACAGCAACAGCAGCCCAATTTTTGACTCTTCACCCTTTATATAGCATAGTGTTGTTCATATTCAACAACTCGAATAGTTGAATACTAGTGAATACCACAACGAATACAATATATATATATATATATATATATATGTATATATATATGAGTATTTCGTATTTCATAGTTCGGACTGCACGCTGTGGCTACAAGTGGCCGTTGTTCAAGCTACTTTTGGATTGAGAGTTGGTTTTTTTTTGTTTTTGTATGTGGCTCACAATTTTTTTCAGTTTTGTTTTTAACTCTTGCTCTATTTCTATATATATATATAAATATTTTTTTTTTTTTGCTAGTGAGGTTAAAGTGCAGAAGTTGCAGCACTAGCTTCACATACACAGTAGGGGTTAAATGTTTTCGCTCATTCACAAAAATCCAAACTACAAACGCTTGAGGCCGCCCTGCAGCTTCATGGTCCTGTGCAAAGTAATTGCTATGGCAACACGTCTCAACATTTATTTTTCTTAATAAGCTAAAGGATCTTATGTACTGGCATTATCTACTATATAAAAATAATTCTTGATTCTATGTTTCCATAAATTTTTGGCCATAAACAATTTCAATCAACTGCCAAATGCAATTGTCTCAGCTTCAAGTTAAAAATTGACTTAACTCCAAATTGTCGAGAATATAAAATCCGAGAAAAATTTTTAGAAATAAAAGTTGTATCATTTTATCAATGAAATTTGCCTACGAGTCAGTATCTATTAGTAACCAGCGATTATCCTATTATACAGCAGCGAATTGTTTTCTACTTTAATTAAAAAA